>VSMD01109769.1:0-14663 GCA_008750895.1 Mirza zaza
TGGCTGTCTGGGCACTGAGCCCTGGGGGGGAGGGGGGAGGGGGAGGGGAGGGGCGGGGAGAGGGGGAGGGGGGGAGGGGGAGGGAGGCGGCAGCACACCGGTGGCTGTCTGCGCACTGAGCCTGGGGGGCCGGCACATAGCACCGGCCCGTGCCCCCTGGCTGGGCTGGACTCCAACACGCCCGGGGTGGGGGGGTGTCACAGGGAGACGGGGCTGAGAACGGGGACGGGACTCTGTCCTCCCGCTCCATCCATCCACCCACCCATCCACGGGGGCAGCGGGCCCGCCCTGGCCGGGGCTGGGTCACACCGTGCTCACGGCCACGGGAGCCCGTGACTCTACCGCGTGCACATCCGCATCCGCCCCCGTGAGGCGCTGCCCAGCTCTGGGTCCATTGCTCCGTCCAGGCCGGGCAGAGGCTCACGCCTGCAACCCTGGCACTCTGGGAGGCCGAGGAGGGAGGATTATTCAAGGTCAGGAGTTCGAGACCAGCCTGAGCAAGAGCGAGACCCCGTCTCTACTATAAATAGAAAGAAATTAATTGGCCAACTAATATATATAGAAAAAATTAGCCGGGCATGGTGGCGCATGCCTGTAGTCCCAGCTACTCGGGAGGCTGAGGCAGGAGGATCGCTTGAGCCCAGGAGTCTGAGGTTGCTGTGAGCGAGGCTGACGCCACGGCACTCACTCTAGCCTGGGCAACAGAGTGAGACTCTGTTTAAAAAAATAAAAATGAAAACTTTCTCTGTCCACCAATCTCTAGCTCAGGGAGCCAAGCAAAGCCTGCACTTCCGACGGCTTTCTTTAAAGTTTCTCTTTCTTGTGGCTATTTCCAGCACTCAGAGATCCCACTAATGATCAAACCCTGCGGAACTCTAGCTAGACAATTAAAGCAATATTTCTCAAACTAGGGAAAAGATGTGATATGGATACACTTAAAAGTTGGTAATTATTTATTTTATAGTTACCTTCCACTGGCAAGCAATGCAAGCTTTTCATTTATGCCACTAACAGAAGCTTTCAGGCAAACTTTAGGCTAGAAGAGTAAACTGATTTTAAAAATGTTAAGTCTATAATAATAATAACAGTGGCACTAAGACAGGGCTAAAATAGTGAAGATGACAGAATTAGGACTGAAGTTTGGGAAATCCTCAAGGAGACAAAGAAAGATAAAATGCCATCATAGGCCATCTTTGTTTTTGGCCTGGAGACCCCAAAAGGGGCTGGCAGTTTCTTACCGATCGCACAAAACGACCACTCTTGCTGCAGCAATCAGTCCTCCTGCCCAGGGCAGAAGTGCGTGTATCGCAGACTGCAGTGCAACAAAATCCAGAGGAAGAAGGAGGAGCACACAAGGAATGGAAAAAAGAGATGATGGGATATTAGAAGTCCAACTCAGCAATGGGTATAGGGGGTAGTGGTCACGTTTCACTTGGAAAGCCTAAATAATAAATAGTGTGACAAGTCTAGGCTACAAGAATAGCAGAAGATGGGGAGAAGTGTCATCCGGAAGTCAGCCAGCTGGCTCTGGTGACAGGTGGGCGTGGCCAGGCTGCCGTGTGGGGTTGGTTTGTAGACACCACTGCAAACCTTACCTTGGATGCCGTCGAACCTGCAACTGGACAGTGAGTCCTGCTTGCCATATTTGCCGTAATATAAACGCAGACATAAATCCGCATCTTCACAGCCCTTACCTGTGGGGCAGGCACAGCCTGGGTGTTTGTTCACTTCCTAATGTTTGAATTTTTTTTTTAGGGTAAGAAGACATTCCATGTCCAGACAGAGAATTTTAAAAAGATAAACAATAAAGAAAATTAGGGTTAGGAAGACAAAAAGTCAGAGTGAGTTCTAAGATCGGACCAATCCAGGGTTGAATTTCCAGCTCTGCTACTTAATGACTGGGAGACGCCGGGCCACTTAACCCACCTGTCTGGAGTCCAGTGTCCTCGTCTCTGACACGGGGGTGGTGACAGTCCCCACCTCATGGAGGGACTGTAAGGACTGAACGGGACGTCCCACAGTGGTCACTCAGCTCAGTGGCAAGGGAGGGAGGGTCCAATAAGTGTTGACCACCTTTAAATTACTATTAAATTATTGTTAAATACTTAAATTATTATATAAATGGTGGCTATCATTAACCATAATGATAATAGTGAGAATCGATATGTTTCTGTAACACTTGAATTTTTACCACAAGTATGCATTGCTTTTATAAGATAGAAAACACTAATGGTTAATTTTAAAAAGTCGTTTATGCAGTTAAAAACAACTACATTTGAACCTTGAACAATGCAGGGCTTAGGGGGCTGAGCCCCCTTGAAGTTGAAAATCCAAGTATAACTTTTTTCTTTTAAGAGATGGCGTTTTTGCTAGACTGCCCAGGCTGGACTCGAACTCCTGGGCTCAAGCGATCCTCCTGCCTCAGCCTCCAGAGTCTCTGGGACTAAAGGCACGCGCCACCGTGCCTGGCTCCAGAGTATAACTTTTGATTCCCCAAAGACTTAACTCCTGATAGCCTACTGTTGACCCAAAAGGTCACCCATAACATAAAAAGTCGATTAATACGTATTTTGTATGTTACGTGTATTATACGCTGTATTCTTATATAAAGTAAGCCAGAGAAGAGAAAATGTCATTAGGAAAAGCATAGGGAAGAGAAAATATGTTTGCTATTCATTAAGTGGAATCGGATCAGGAAAAGGTCTCCACCCTTATCGATCTCACATTGGGAAAGCTGAGGAGGAGGAGGAGGAAAAGGAGGAGGAAGAGGAGGGGTTGGTCTTGCTGGGGGAGGGGGGGGAGAGGCAGAAGAAAATCCACGTGTAAGTGACCTGTGCAGCCAAACCCAGGTCGTTAAAGGGTCCCCTGCATTTCCACAGCTGCGATGGTTCATTTCGTGTGTTAACTTGGCCGGGCCATGGCACCGGTCTGGCTACTGCTGTGACGATATGCTTTAGATAGGGCTGACATTCAAATCGGTAGGTTTAAATCTAATTTGAGCAAAACAGGTGAGCCTGCATCGTGGAGCTGGGCCTCAGTCAATCCAGGTGAAGGCCTTAAGAGAAAAGGTGAAAGACTAAGGGGTCCCTAGGGAAGAAAGACTTCTGCCTTCAGACGCAAGACGGCGACATCAGCTCTGGGTGGAATTTCCAGCCTGGCCCGCGGATTTGGACGTTGTCAGCTTCCACAGTTACATAAGCCAAGTCCTCCAGTCTCTCTCTCTATATACATATATACACGCACACACACGCACACATACATATATACATGCCTATAATACATACACATAATATATACATGTATATATTATACAGTTCTGGGGGCGTCCGCTGTCACGTGCTGTGCCATCCTGATGGAACCCCACTTATGCACAGGTGTGGCCCGTATGTCTCCTCTCCTTCCGTGTGGAACCTGACCCCTGGGGCTCTCTGTCCTCTGTCCAAGTCATTCTGGACTCGCCAACAGATAGACTGGGCATGTGCTCGGCCTCCAACGAGGCTGGAGAATACAGTCAGACTTTGTGTTTATATACACACAGACATACACATCATTTTTTTCCTGGTTTGTCTGTAATGTAGGGGGAGTGGGGACACCATGGTTCTTTGGCGGTAAAGACTTATAAGAAAAAAAAAAAAAAAAGACTTATAAGGGCCAGGTGCAGTGGCTCACACCTGTCATCCTAGCACTCTGGAGGCCGAGGCGGGAGGATCGCTCAAGGTCAGGAGTTCGAGACCAGCCTGAGCAAGAGCGAGACACTGTCTCTACTATAAATAGAAAGAAATTAACTGTCCAACTAATATATATAGAAAAAATTACCCAGGCGTGGTGGCCCATGGCTGTAGTCCCAGCTACTCGGGAGGCTGAGGCAGGAGGATCGCTTGAGCCCAGGAGTTGGAGGTTGCTGTGAGCGAGGCTGACGCCACGGGACTCTAACCTGGGCAAGACAGTGAGACTTTGTCTCAAAAACAAAAACAAGGCTTATAAGGGTCTAATGCCCACCCGCTACTGGGCTGTCTTGCTTAGGAACGCACTTGGGTGGTTGCAGAACAATCTATGTTGTGTAAAGAAACCACAAGCAGGTTTCTGTCTCATTACCCAGTTGACATGACACAGCTTTCTGGTTTTCCCCGAGCTTTTAGCTCCAGCTCCATTTCCTTCCTCCATCCTTGCCTGACCCCAAGGCCAAGCGGCGTGGATCAGAGCTCTGGGGGACCAGGAAGCAAGAACCATGATTTTTGGTTGACCTGAGTCTCACTCTCCGGAGTTCAGCAACCACTTCAAGGCATTTATCCTTTGTCGCCTGTCAGATCTGAAGATCATTTCACAGGCTACAAACATCTTCCCACGGATACGCATTTGAAATCCGCAAGATAGTAATGTCAAAGTAAAGATTATTTCCTCCAATATGCATTACTATGCTGAGACTCTAAGAGATAAAATGGTTTAGCTCAAAGGCATAGCTAGGGAGTGGCAGATTGATGTCTGAATATTCTATATTCAAGGCTTCCTTTTTTGATGCCATATTGTGTCTTTCATCCAATCAACAAATACTTTTTCTAAAAATGCCCTATTATATGCTTAATACAGAGAGGAATAAAACTGACATAGTTCCTGTCCTAATGGAGCTTGCATTCTAGTGGGGTCTCTTTCTGAAATAAGTTCTATCATATAGAAACTGCTTTATGAATTGAAATAGGGAGTTGAAGAGGTTTCTCCCAGAGAAAAGTGTAAAAAACACTAATTGGGACAATTCCAAGGAAGATTGGCCCAGCTACACACAGCACTGACAGACTGCTATAATCAGAGCAACATGCTAACATGCTACATGTGAATAGAGTTTTCATGTCATTGTGCCTCTGAGTTTCCTGATAATCCGATTAAGGAAAAGCAAAATCCGTGTACTCAGACAACTAAAGATCTACTCTTTCCATGAAATTGGAACACCACTACTGCATATTCTGGGAACTGACTTTTGAATTTAAATGTCCAATTTCTGTAAAATCGAGGAGTCCTTGTATGTAACAAAGGATATCTTAGCAAGACAGTGGGATAGCTAATTCTAGAGTTGTTGTTGGTTTTTTTTTTTTTTTTTTTTAATTTTCCCCCAGCAAAGAGCGTAAAGGGGAAGAGAGTTTATTTTGCTGAGCCTTGCCACTGTGACCCTTAGGGCTGCCTGGTTACCGACGGTGACACTCTTTACCAGGGCTTGGTGCAATAGCTTTTTCAGGCCCTGAGAAAGAAATAGCTAAGAACTAGCAGGTCCCATTGCATTTCCCTTCTTTTTGATAGTAACACGCCAGGCTTTTTCTTAAACACAGATTCTGCAATGCTAAGCAACTCTCATGGAACGAGTGAGCAGGAAATCGAACAGTTACAATTAATCAGTTAATTAACCAGTTAATCAGTAGCTGGGAATAAATTTTAAGACTGTGTTTTGCTCATAAACATGTGTGACCTTGGGCAAGTTATTTCCCCTCTTGGGCCCTCAATGTCCTCGTATGTAAAACGAGAAGGGCGGATGAGAGGACTTATGAGACCCTATGAATCACACGTCGACAGAATAAATTATGCTCCTTGTGATTACGAAGTGTTGGGATGAGCCCTCCTGAAAGTGACTCGAAGCCCTGTCTGAGCTGTTTGTCTTTCCAAAGGTGGTGGAGGTCACAGTTAAGCGTCGAGGTGTCCCTAGGTTGTATCTGGAAACTTTACTCTCTCTTGGGTGTTTGCGTTGGCTGCTCATGGCTGGGTTGATCCTGTCGGTTGAGGAGGGCAAGTGTATTTGGCACAGGCCTTAGTTCAAATCCAGCAACTTCAGTCGATAGACTTTCTTTTTCTTTTGAGACACTCTGTCACCCGGGCTAGACTGCCGTGGCGTCAGCCTCACTCACAGCAACCTCAAACTCCTAGGCTCAAGCGATCCTCCTGCCTCAGCCTCCCGAGTAGCTGGGACTACAGGCATGCGCCACCATGCCCGGCTAATTTTTTCTATATATATATATTTTTAGTTGGCCAATTAATTTCTTTCTATTTTTAGTAGAGACAGGGTCTTGCTCTTGCTCAGGCTGGTCTCGAACTCCTGACCTTGAGCGATCCTCCTGCCTCGGCCTCCCAGAGTGCTAGGATGACAGGCGTGAGCCACGGCACCCAGCCCAGTAGATAGACTTTCAGTCCACAAGGTTCTTCTGGAGATACTCAGTTCTCCGACTCATCCTACATCCTAGAGGGATTTCAAGAGACGACTGCCAAATCCACAAAGAGAGTTGCTCTCTCTGTCTCTCTGCTGACGATGACGGCAGGGCCCGCAGTGGGTGTCGGGGAGGGAACCCTGTCCCCTGGCCCTGCCACTGTCCCACCAACTTGTGTGACGGAGGCAGCTTGCAGGAAATCCCTGGGCCTTGGGGTTGTTGCCCTCCGCCCCGGCTGGCTCCCACGGCCTTGGTTTCTCCACCTCGCTGGGGTCTGGGGTTCCTCCACAAAGCCGTGTCTGCAGAACAACGCTCACTGTCTGTCACGACAACGTTTCCATCGGTCTCTGGACCCAGTCGGCAAGGAGACGATTCTCATTTCAGGGATTCACAAGGAAAATGGAACTTCACCCTTATTCAGGGCAGGGCTAAAATAGGCCACTCAGCATCCAGCAGCAAGGCTTAGATTCACAAATACCCGTTGTTTTTTTTTTTTTTGGCCCTCAAAGAACCGGGTCAAGCAAACTCTATGCCTCCAAGTAACCCCGAATTACCAGGTGGCTGCAGCTCTTTAGGCTCCTTTCCCAAAAGTTTGTACAGCAGCTTCCTAGAGCCCGCTGGAAGTTGCTGAGACTGTTGGAATGTGGCCAGGGTTTCCAAATCTTGAGCGAACAGGGGCCTAATTCAATGCTACTTAAAAAAAAATCAAAAAAGACAATGAGCGTTATTTTAGATCATCCCGCGGGTTGCAATCTTTTTGATGTCTTACTCTCTTTGCAGAAGAAGAAATTCATTTTTCTCACCATGGGTGAGCCGTGCCTTAGAAAAAAAAAAAAATGCCTCATTGTTTGAGTCTCTCATACTTGTCTTTCAGCGTGCTGATTTGTCCTGGCTACACGTTTGGAAACTGGCAGCCTCAGGGAGGATTTTGTGACCAGCGTTATGGTTTTGTTGTGAGCCTGCCAGTCCTCGTCTGATTCCGGTCGAGTCAGTCCTGTCCCGTCTTGAGGCTCATTCTCTTGCTGTTTACTCCACCGGGGATTTTGTCACAGGGCCTCCGGGGAGGGACTGCACCAGCTCTCTGCGTAGACGAGGGGACTCGATCCCAAAGTGTGTTCCAAGTGTTGGGCAATCCCTCTTCTACCCGTTTCCAAAGAGGTACTTTTGTTGTTCTTCGTTTTTTTTTTAAACCTGCTTTTGATGGCAGGTCTTGCTTTTTCTGCACAGAAAAGAACTCTGTGTGGGCTGGAGAGGGAATTTTTGGGGAGGCTTCTTTTGTTTGTTTGTTTTTAATTTTTATTTATTATTATTATTATTTGTTTTGAGACAGAGTCTCACTCTGTTGCCCAGGCTAGAGTGAGTGCCGTGGCGGCAGCCTCGCTCACAACAACCTCAAACTCCTGGGCTCAAGCAATCCTCCTGCCTCAGCCTCCCCAATAGCTGGGACTACAGGCACGCGCCACCATGCCTGGCTAGTTTTTTCTATATATTTTTAGTTGGCCAATTAATTTTCTTTCTATTTATAGTAGAGACAGGGTCTCGCTCTTGCTCAGGCTGGTCTCAAACTCCTGACCTTGAGCGATCCTCCTGCCTCGGCCTCCCAGAGTGCTAGGGTTACAGGCGTGAGCCACCGTGCCCGGCCAAGAGGCTTCTTTCTGTCTTCATTTCTAGCATGAGAAGGTAGTGCTGTGAGCCCAGTTTGAGAAGGCATTTTGACAATGGCACTCAAGCTTTACAGATTTGGTGGCGTAAGCACCCTAGGCTGGCTCTTGGGTTAGGTTCACCCAACCCAGGTCTTCATGAGCGCCGCTATCTCTTACGCTTGAGGCTTCCCAGTTTGATAAAGGAGAAATCTTTCAGCTGGCAGATCAGATCGCCTGGAGACAGGGGTTTTCCTATACAGGGAGGCTTTTTGTCATTAATCAACGTCAAGTATACTTGGGGAAGTCCCAGTGAGTATTTGAGGGCCCGCAGAAAACCAAGTCCGGGCTAATTCCAACTCCCCAGGGAGCCTGGAGCAAGCTTGCTTCAGCCCACGTGACATCCTTCCCGAGGACATGGAGAGTGTCTGCAGGTGGGGCCGGTCCCTGTGTCCCAAGCTCACTGCAGTCACTAAGACTGACATCTTCCACGTGGCTCACGGTCCCACTTTGCTTTTCTACTGTTACGATTCCTCGAGGAGAGGTTCTTCAAGTCTTCTTATTGGGTTTTGGAGACAATGATGTGTTCGGATTACGTCTGCATTTTACTCCCCAAAACATAATCTCTCAAAATGAATTCACAGGGCCAAAGAGTCCTAGCATGTGTCACCCTGTGGGTGCTCTGTTCTGCCTTCTGCCACGGCGTCCTCTTCCGCTAGACGTGAACGCTAAGGTCCTCGCAGGGACTCCAGGGCTCCGTACTCCTGACCCCACTGGGCTTTCTGACCTTGTCACCCGTGGCTGGCCCCCTCGCTCTTTCCTTGCTGCTGCTTGAACAGCCTGCCTGAGAGCCTTTGCTCTGGCCGGGCGCGGTGGCTCACGCCTGTCATCCCGGCACTCTGGGAGGCCGAGGCGGGAGGATCGCTCAAGGTCAGGAGTTCAAGACAAGCCTGAGCAAGAGCGAGACCCCATCTCTACTAAAACTAGAAAGAAATTAATTGGCCAACTAAAAATATATATAGAAAAAATTAGCCGGGCGTGGTGGCGCATGCCTATAGTCCCAGCTACTCGGGAGGCTGAGGCAGGAGGATCGCTTGAGCCCAGGAGTCTGAGGTTGCTGTGAGCCAGGCTGACGCCACGGCACTCACTCTAGCCTGGGCAACAGAGTGAGACTCTGTCTCAAAAAAAAAAAAAAAAAAAAAAAAAGCCTTTGCACTAACTGTTCCCTCGGATTATTCCCAGGTGTCCTTGTCCTCACCACTTGTTCCCTTATCTCCCCCGAGGCTTTGCTGATGGCCTTTTCAGCGAGGCCTTCCCTGATCACTCTGTTTAACTCCCAACCTGCCTTCCCGGGCCTCCCTATCCCCTACCCCGCTGTACTTAGAAATGCTTTGTAACTCCATCATATCTGTTGTTATCTATCGCTTGTTTCCCCCACTACTGTGTAATCGCCACAGAGAAGCGACATTTGGCAGCCCGCTGTGTGCACTGAGAACTCCCACGTGCCCAGGCCGGAGCCCTTGTGCCGGGCACACGGCAGACACTCAACGAATACAGGCAGTCGCGGGCTGTGGACGACCCAGTTTACATCGTTCTGTATTTACAGATGGGCTCCCGAGGCTTCTCATAAGGATAATTTATAATTTTTTTTTTTTTTTTTGAGACAGAGTCTCGCTTTGTTGCCCAGGCTAGAGTGAGTGCCGTGGCGTCAGCCTCGCTCACAGCAACCTCAAACTCCTGGGCTCAAGCGATCCTGCTGCCTCAGCCTCCCGAGTAGCTGGGACTACAGGCATGTGCCACCATGCCTGGCTCATTTTTTCTATATATATTAGTTGGCCAATTAATTTCTTTCTATTTATAGTGGAGACGGGGGTCTCGCTCTTGCTCAGGCTGGTTTTGAACTCCTGAGCTCGAGCGATCCTCCCGCCTCGGCCTCCCAGAGTGCTGGGATGACAGGCGTGAGCCACCTCGCCCGGCCGATAATTTATAATTAAATAATCAGGTTAATGATTTGGGGACTAGTTTCTTGCATGCATGTAAATAAACCCGAGAGGCACAAGCGGCTCCTTGGGGCAGCGTGTTTATGCTGGGACGAGTGTCACAGGTAGACAGGGAGCAGCTGATAGAAACACAAGAGCATGGCGGATCGTAAGACCCACAGCCAAGAGAGTCTGCAACAGAAGAACAAGCTGGAGGCTTCCGGCTGGCTGCAGGGGGGTCTGCTAAGCTTGAGGAGCAAGATCCTAACACGGAGCGGGTCGCATGGGGTTAAGCATGCAGTTAGTGACATCATCAGCTGCTACGAGGCCATTTACGATGAAAAAAAAGGAAAGGGCTGTGCAAACAACCCTAGATCATTTTTTAAGAAGCCGATAGCAGTGGTGAGCTCCCCGCTCCAGCAATGGAACCAAACCCCGACTCTCCAGCTCCACCTCTGTCCTCTCCAGCACCATCGCCATTGTCACCGTGCGATCGATGTCAGCTGCCCCCTGCCCTCACAGACGCCCTTTCCCGTGAGTGAGCAAGGCACCCATGCACGTTTGATGAGTGTGAACTTTTACTGCTCTTCTCTGCAATTTCTCCTATCTCCTCTCCAAACTTTTTGCGTGAGTTTGTTTTTCTGTTCTGCTTGTTTGAATTGAAAGAGTACGGTAGTTGCGACAACTTGTCATCACGGTACATGGCTATGATTGTTATTGCTGCAGTGTCACACGGTATTACTGTCACCACACGCGAGCCAACACAGGAGGAGCAGCATTATTGCCATAGATGCGCTCCTCATCCGGGATCCGAGTTGCATACACATCCGACCTAAAGATGACATCAGGAGCCAACCTCTTCCGAATCCTGGGGACCGCCTGAGCACAGAGAGTCCTCACCTAACAGCATTGGTACATTCTTGCAAACTGCCACTCTAGGTGATTGTACCTTAGGCTAATTGATAACGAATAAGAGTGAAGTTCCTACGGCGTATTTCTGGCCACCAAAACATCACCAAAGTTCTAAATAAAGACCGACAGTCTTCTAACATTAAACATGGAAATAAATGGGAGCACCGTATACATTGAAGAAATACGAATCAAAACAAGATGATTATGGACCCACTTATGCCAGTTCAGGGTCCCCAGGTGGCTGGAGCCTGTCCCGGCAGCTCAGGGTGCCGGGGGCAGGGGAGTGGGACCAACATTGACAGGACATCCATAGCAGGCCACTCACTGCCCCCCAAACTCCCTCGCCCTGGGATCAGGTAGACACGCCGGTTCACCTGACATGCTCAGCTTGGAGCCGTGCACGCAGACATGGGGGGAATGTACCAATGCCACATACACCCGGTGGCCTGGCTGGGAAGTGACTTTTTTTTTTTTTTTCCTTATCAACATTATTACGAAACAGTGTTGAACGTGATGATGTTATTTGAGCACCTGCTCTGTGTGTGTACGTATGTGCGCGCATCCATATTTTTTAAATGATCCAATTTCTCCAAGCTATAGGTCTTTTTAGCTCGAAGCAACCTCATCAGCAGCAGGAAAATCCAGAACACCAGACGGTGTGTCAGGACACAGTTGCTTGGTTTAGGTCGGGGCTAGTCTGGCTAACCAAAGAAAGAGAAAGAAAAGCCGCCTGCGTTTGTCAAGAGAATAATTATGTCAAGAACACAGAGTACATACTGTTTTCAGTAGTGGGGCTGGTGTTAGGGCCACCCACTAGATTTAACCTGGTCCATTTTAGGAACAGCTTGTATTACAGCAACTCATCTAGGGTAGGTACATTGGGGTACAAACGACAGAAAACTCAACTGGTTTTATAGATAAAAGGATATACTCAATTATTGGCTCATTTTATCTCCAGCTATCTACCCAAAAGAAATAGAAACACATGTCCACAAAAGACTTTCACAAGAATGCTCACAGCAGTTTTCCTCATAGTAGACAAAAACTAGAAACATCCAGGCAACCATCGGCAGATGAACAGATGAACTGCTGTCTAGTCATACAGTGGAATAGGGCTCAGCAGTAAAAAGGAATGAGCTACAAGTAACAATATGGATAAATCTAACAATATCTATCATGCGAGTAAAAGAAGCCTTACACAGAAAGTACACATTATGTGATTCAACTTCTGTGTAATCTTGCAACTGCTAAAACTATGTAGAAAAATATCAGAAGTGTGGTTGTCTCTGCAGGTTTTGGGTAGAGTATGAGCATAGGGGCACGTTCTAAGGTGATGATAAAGTTCTATGTCTTTATAGGGGTTTGGGTTGCAGAGATGGAAGCATTTGTCAAAACTTAGCAAACGTGCAACCAAGATCTGTGCACTTCATGGCACGGCACGTTTTACTTCAAAAGAAAAATTGCAAATAAATATTGATGGCCTCTAGTTAACACGGATGCTGAAGAATTTCTGTGAGACACACCACACGGAGCGCAATCGCATGATAGTTTTTAGAGTCACCCATGGTAGTACATGCGGCCCATTCCCTTTTACTGCACGCGTGGTGTAAGCTGTGTGGATGCCTGCAACTCGCTCTGGAAACACACCAAAAATAAGGTCGACTGATGGACTGACAGAAGTATAGATAAATGACAAAGCAACTATCACGAAAACTATGAAGGAGAGCCTCTAAGTGTTTTCTGGAAGAGTATTTCGGCTTTGCTGATGTTGAACTGATTCAGGATATAATACGATCTTTTGGAAAAAAGGATAAAGTGAAATCACTCGCTCATGTGACCGGCAAACCGAGAGGTGGACCAGGTTTCCCTCGGCCACCGGCGGGAAGGGATATGGGGCTGTGGTCACGGAGCCAGAGGTGCCCCCTGGCAAGCCCCTGCTTCTCTCGGCAGTGTGAGCAGCCTCGCCCCTGCGCCCGCCCGCACCAGCCCTTCCACTGTGCCTGGACTCCCAGTGCACTGGCGGCGACATCACTCGCATCTCTATGCTCTTCTCTGCGTCTCCCTCTCGCCTTCTCTCCCGACCGAAACTGGCCCTGCTGAGGACACTGCTTCCTCTCGGGTGACCTCTCAGCGTGGCTCTTTTCACAGCCGCGGGGCCTGGAGGGGGTGGGTGCCCCCTCTGCTCCCCCTGCCTCTTCCCGATCTTTCCTCTCTCCCCGAGCTTTGCAGCTCTCGCCTGCAGACCAGATCGTTTCTCCTCCAAGAAGAGTTTTGTCGTCCCACATTGTACTGGAGGGACTTGCTCCAGGCCGGGGCCCTTCCTCATAGACTCAAATCTACGCACACCGCGTTTCCCGGAAAATAAGACCCACCCATAAAATGAGCCCTAGCAGGATGTCTGAGCACGTGCGCAATAGAAGCCCCACCCCGAAAATAAGCCCTAGTGCTGGGCGTGGCTATGAAAATAAGCCCTGGTGATGGGCGTGGCTATGAAAATAAGCCCTGTGATGGGTGTGGCTATGAAAATAAGCCCTAGTGCTGGGCGTGGCTATGAAAATCAGCCCTACTGCTGGGCGTGGCTATGAAAATCAGCCCTAGTGCTGGGCGTGGCTATGAAAATAAGCCCTAGTGATGGGCGTGGCTATGAAAATAAGCCCCAGTGATGGGAGTGGCCATGAAAATAAGCCCTAGTGATGGGCGTGGCTATGAAAATAAGCCCCAGTGATGGGCGTGGCTATGAAAATAAGCCCTAGTGATGGGCGTGGCTATGAAAATAAGCCCCAGTGATGGGCGTGGCTATGAAAATAAGCCCTGGTGATGGGCGTGGCTATGAAAATAAGCCCTAGTGATGGGCGTGGCTGCGCAGCGCATCTGCACAACCCATGCATGTCGTCGCGGAGCGGGAAAGAACACGAGCAGCCCTTCTCATCTGCCCCGTGACAGCTCTAGTGCTCCACAGGAGAGATTGGGGCCAGTGGTTCTAAAGGAAATAGAATTGCAAGAAATTCAGGATGGGATTCGGGGTTTGGCGAGTGATGATGATGTTCCAGAAGAAGACGACTTCACTCTATTTGAATCAATGTAGATGGTTGTACCATGCTTAAGAAAAATAACACATCCCCTGAAAATAAGCCCTAGGGTGTCTTCTTGAGGACAAATAAATATAAGACCTTGTCTTATTTCTGGGGAAACAAGGTACTCAAATCCCAGAGTCCACCCTGCTCAACCTGGATATTTAAAAAGCTGGCCCTCAGTCTAAGCGAATTCAATTTGTGTTTGGTTGGGAAAATCCGCACATCAGGGGGCCTGCGCTGTTCGAGCCTGTGCTGTTCCAGGGCAGCTGCGCCCCGGACAGCTAGCCAACAGCTCCTTCTCCTGCCGACGTGTGGGCCACGCTTGCCACTGTCAGCTGAAGGTCTGACGTCCAGTTTGACTGAGGAAAGATCTGCTCATCTGCTTTTGACCTTGTGCTGCTACTTCGCTCCTGTCGCTATGGAGAAAGCATTTCTGCTCCTACCTAGGACTGATTTTTACACGTTGTACGGAATCCCAGCTACTCCCTGTAGCAAAGCTCCCTATCAACTATCTCTTTCCACTCTAGGCAGGTGCCCGCAGCCACTGCTCCACCCAAATTACTTCTGTCATGATCGCCAATGACCTTCTTTTTGCCAAACATAGTGGTCAAATCTCGGGCCTCATCATACCTGACTTAGAAATTGCTTTGTACGCGGTTGATCACTTTCTCCTGGAAACACTCTCTTCCTTTGGCTGCTCTTGGTTTTCTACCTGTCTCACACGGAGCATTTTTTCAGGGCTTCTTTGCAGGATACTACTCAGCTCCCTCATTTCTGGGAATGCCGCAGGGCTCTGTCCCCGCCCCCCTTTTCTTTTCTTTTTCTTTTTTACTTTATCCACATTCAGTTCCTAGTTAATGCCATCTATTCATC
>VSMD01109771.1:0-31710 GCA_008750895.1 Mirza zaza
GGAAAGAAAAATGACCTAAGGAAGAGTGAGATGCAAGAAACAATGGTGATTAAAGGATTGTTAAATATTAACCTAATAAAACAACAATAAAAATGACTAATTTGGCTTTAAATGAGGTTATTCCTGCTGTACCCCTCCAAAAATAAAGGTTATATTTTTTGAGAACTAGACAAACTTATTTTAAAGTTTATGTGGAAAAATAAGCCAGAATACTTGGAAAAATTATGAAATAGAAAAGTAATGAATGGGAACTCTCTCTACAACACATTAAAACATTTTATAAAGGTAATTAGAGTAATGTGATACTGGCATATGAATAGAGAAACAAATCAATGAAACACAATAGAAAGCACAATTGTTGTAACATGTTGGAATTTAGTATATGATACAGGTAACACTTAACTCACGTGAAAAAGACAGATTAAGTAATTAGGGCATTAGAACAACTCATATCTATTGGAGAAAAAAATAAATGTAATCTCTATCTACCTCAAACCCCACACCAAAATCAAATCTAAGTAAGTGGATCAAAGACTTAAATGTAAAAAAATTAAACTATAGAAATACTATAAAAATATGGAAAAATATTTATTAAAAACCTTGAAGTGAGGATGACCTTTCTAAGTTTGACCAAAAAAACCCAGAAACTATAAAAGAATATATTAATAAGGTTATTACAAATAAACCAAAAAATTCTGCAAGGAAATAAGCCAAACAAACCCATAAACAAAGTTAAATGACAAGGCCAGGCGCGGTGGCTCACACCTGTAATCCTACCACTCTGGGAGGCCGAGGCAGGCTTAGGAGTTCAAAACCAGCCTGAGGAAGAGCAAGACCCCGTCTCTACTAAAAATAGAAAGAAATTAATTGGCCAACTAAAAAATATAGAAAAAATTAGCCGGGCATGGTGGCACATGCCTGTAGTCCCAGCTACTTGGGAGGCTGAGGCAGGAGGATCGCCCGAGTCCAGGAGTTTGAGGTTGCTGTGAGCTAGGCTGATGCCACGGCACTCACTCTAGCCTGGGCAACAAAGTGAGACTCTGTCTCAAAAAAAAAAAAAAAATTACAATAAAATACTTTTAACAGTTTTATGCTATTAAATTTGAAAACCTTTTAAAAAAAGATAATTTTCTAGAAAAATGGTAATTCCAGAAACAGATTCAAAAAGAACGAGATAAATATGAATAAACATAAAACCATTAATCTAAAATATACTCATTTAAAGCACTAGGTTTAGAGTTTTATAGGAGATTTTTTTATTTCTTTAAATAATTTTTATTTCAAAATATTAAGAGGTATAAGTGTTCTTGTTATATAGTTGAATGGCATAATGCAGAAGTCAGGGCTTTTAGTGTGCCTGTCACCAGAATAGGGTACATTGTACCCGACAGGTAAGTTTTCATCCCTCCCCCACCTCCCTCCTTAGTTTCCAGTGTCTTTACACCCCTCTATGGCCATGCATACCATCATGCCCCTCCCGCTTATCAGCGAGAACATGTGGTGTTTGTTTTCCCATTCCTGAGATACTTCTGTTGTCCAGTTCCATCCAAGTTGCTGCAAATGACAGTATTTCATTCCTTTTTATGGCTAAGTTGTACTCCATGGGGGGTGTGTGTGTGTGGTTCAAACTACATTTTCTTTATCCACTCATCAATTCATGGACACTTAGGTTAATTTCATCTCTTTGCAATTGTGACTTGTGATGCAGTAAACATTCAAGTATCGCAAGAGATTTTTTTTAAAAACCACACTTCGAATAACAGATAATCTTCCAGAGAATTAAAAAGTAGGGAAAAGACACAAACTGGTATACGTTTGAAACACAATTACATGGGACAGCATGAAGAAAGAAAAATTAAAGGTCAATACTGCCGATAAACATAGATGAAAAAGCCCTGAACAAAATATTAGCAAATAAAATCAAGCATCTAAATACAAATATAGCAAATATATACAGGGGCTAAGGGGGCCAGTTTCCCTTGGCCCTCTGAAGGTCCACTGAAAAGTCACCTGGCAAAAGGCAGATCTGCTGGAGAAAGGGCAAACAGACTTACCTAACATATACACACGGGAGCCTGCAGAATGAAGCCCAGAAATGCACAGGGGAAACCTTCCATTTTTATGCTTAGGTTCAACAAAGTACGAACAGTGTGTAGAAACACAAAAAGGGTATGATCTAATGCTAACAGACTGCGTGAGGACACTCAGCAAGGCCTGTTATTCTAGATTCTTCTTGGCCTCTCCAAACATCCCTTCTGGGTATGGCTGGAGCAGGGTTCTCTGGAAGGGGGGGGAGGGTGTCTTATGACTTATAGTCAAATAACGTAGTTCAGATCATTATGGTCAGTTTTTACAAAGGAAAGTGGAGGAAAAATTAGGGTAATATGTTTAGGTTTTATGGCTGGCTTTGGGGAAAAGGGATTTTGGTTTCTATGATCTGCCTTGCAGAAGAGGGATTTTAGTTACTATGGCTAGCTAGCCTCAGGGGAGAATGGAACTGAGACACAAGAGGGCAGGAGAAGGTCAGAGAGAAACTTTTGCTTGTGAGGCAGCTTTTGAGGCCTTCATTTTGGGGTATTGTTTTCTGAGCCTCAACGTATACATATATGTGTGTGTATATGTATGTTTATAAATGCCTCATAAGCAAGTAGGCTTTATAGCAGGAATGCAAAGCAGGTTCAACAATGAGAAAATCTTTAATATTATTCTCATTAAGAAATTAAAAAAAAGGAAAGCCGTATTATCATCTCCAGGTGCAGAAAAAGAAAACATAATAAAAACTCTTAAGAGGCCGGGCACGGTGGCTCACACCTGTAATCCTAGCACTCTGGGAGGCCGAGGCAGGTGGATAGCTCGAGGTCAGGTGTTCAAAACCAGCCTGAGCAAAAGCGAGACTCCGTCTCTACTATAAACAGAAAGAAATTAATTGGCCAACTAATATATAGAGAAAAAATTAGCCAGCCGTGGTGGTGCATGCCTGTAGTCCCAGCTACTCGGGAGGCTGAGGCAGGAGGATTGCTTGAGCCCAGGAGTTTGAGGTTGCTGTGAGCTAGGCTGATGCCACGGCACTCACCCTAGCCTGGGCAATAAAGTGAGACTCTGTCTCAAAAAAATAAAAAAATAAAAATAAATAAAAACTCTTAAGAGACTCTGAGTAGATTGAAACTCACCTACTCTGAAGCAGGATATTGTGGAGTTATTTGACTTTCAGCTGTCAGCTTCATTTCTGCATTTGGATTATCCATTCTCTGTCTCAGGGAGCTGCCAGCCTGACAACTACATTTCCCATGCTCCCATGCTGTGGTTTGGTTTGATTCTGCCAGTGGAAGATAATGGGAGGATTTGAAAGGTGGCGACGGGAGAGAAGTCATTTGTCTCCTTCTGCTTCTGGCTCCAGCAGCAGCCCAAGCAGTGGCTGAGCAGCTGTGCCCCAGCTGCCCAGAAGTGCAGCCTCTTGCGCTCAAAATGACACAATTTTTCACCTTTTTGCTCCTTTGCATTTTCATTAACTTTGTAATTAGTTCCCTGTGCTAACTTCCTTCTGTTTGAAATACCTAAAGTGGTTTTGGCTTTTCTAATTGCTTAATAGGCATCCAGCAAACTCTGCAACAAATGTCATTATTAGTGGTGAGAGAAAATTTTCCTGTGAAGACAAGTGTAGGACACAGATGCTTTCCTGTGAACATTGCACTGAAAGCCTTGGTCTTGGCAATAGGAAAAAACCCAATGAAATTAATTATATGGAATTAAAAGATGGCCACACAATTGTCATTAGAACAAACAGGACAATATCTAGTGCTTCTAGGTACTAGATCATTAAACAAAAACCAATAGCATGTTTATAAATGATAATTGAAATGATTTTATTTCTTAAAATAAGAGAAAAAATACTCAAAGGAAATATGGTAAAATGATAGTGCTAAATTTTGGTGCTGTGTACATACATGTCTGTTATAGTTTTCTACCTTTTTTATTAAAAAACTACTTTAGGCCAAAGCTCAAAGTTTTCTTAAACTGCTAAAAAACAATTACAGAGCAAATTCAATTAGAGGAAGTGGGGAAATTGTATAGGGTATTAATGCTTAGTAAATATTAAATGAAAGAAAAAATATTTTTGAGACCTATCACAATAATTTGATGACATTATAGGTCCCTTTTTCCTTTACACCACTATTTAATGACTTGTTTCACAGTCTGATTTAAAAAAGGTAATTATAACTCTATATGATTTTTGTTAATTCCAAGACTGAAAGACTGTTTCTCTCTATGATGAGCTGATTTACATTCCAGGACATCAAAAACTTCAGGTTATACTTCTAAAAGGATTGCAGGATTGTATTAATCTGCTTGGGCTGCCACAACGAAATACCACAGACTGGATGACTTAAACAGCAGAAATTTATTTTCTCAGAGTTCTGGAATATAGAAGTCCAAGATCACGGTTCTAGCTGATTTGGTTTCTCGTGAGGGACCTATTCCTGGCTTGCAGAAAACTGCCTTCCCGCTGGGTCCTTACACGACCTTCCTTGGTGCATGTGCACAAGACAGCAAGCTGGCACGCTCTGTGTCCCTTATTGCCAGGCCATACTTACGATCACTGAACCTCAGCCACTTCCTTAGAGGCCCCTTACCAAGTACAGCCACACTAGGGATTAGGGCTTCACATAAAAATCTTAGGGGAACACCAGCATTCAGTCCGTGACAAGGATCTTTGCCCTAAAAGAGGGCAAGGAACTAAGGCTGCTGGTGTGTGCACTCTAGAAAAATTGAGATATTTTTAATTACTTTTAGAGTCAAGTGTCTTTTACTGCAGGGAACAGAGCCTTTAAACAACTTAAGTAAAGGATACATCTCACTGAAGCCAAAATGCCCATGGATTTCAAGGGAACTAAAAAGCAATTAATATTAATATAAGGGATCAGGTTGCTCAGTGTTTATGGTCTGTGGGACAGGTTCTTTCTATGGTAGTGTAGGTTGGGCAGACAATGAAAGACATGTCTAATATGATTATTAATCATGAAGCTGATTATGTACTCTAACAAATACCCCACTCATTCACACATTTAATATATCAGTAAATAGTGGTTGCCATTGTTAATTCTAAAATTTCCTTTTCTAGACTTCTTTATACCACATTCAATTCTACAATTCTGGAAATTGTTGAACTACCCCATATTTGAAAGCCACCGGATTTAAGTAACCCAAATATACAGAACTTTGCACTTTTATGCTTGGTAAGAAATGTTGCCAAAGGATACTTGAATATAAATCCAAAATAAAATAAAATCCTATAAATTAATGTTTAATTTTAGTTTTATAAAACAAATGCACTCAGCCTGACACTGAGTCATGATCTACTAGATATAGAATAAGATAGATTTCATAGCTACAAACTCCTACTTCTTTATAAGACTACATTTTGTAAAGTATTCTTTCAAAACTCCATGAATATTAGTGATGTGATGGTGTCCCCTCTGGACTGGCTTGCTGCTGAACTGACCAGGTCATCAGTCGTCTTTACTTCTTACCTCTGCCTAACTACAGCTAGAATCAGGTTAGCATCCCAGGTAACATAGTCTGAGTTAGTAATTGTATCAGTCAGGGTTTGATCAGGGAGGCAAACCAGTAAGAGCATTTATTAGGTCAGTAGAAGTAGTTGTGGTAGCTTCTTTTGGCCTTTTCCACTGTAATAACCTTTACTCTAAGAGACAGGAAACCAATGTGGGCTACTGCTAGCTGCTGAGTGTGTCTGTTCTAACTCTTCGTGCCAGAACCGGAGAAGTTACCGTAGGGTGAGTTCAAGAACCTACTGCACTTGCTGGGAAGCAGACCAAGGCCCAAACTCTAATAATCACCCAACCTTCATAAGCCCTTACTCTGCTGGTGGACCATAGTGTTGCTTTGGTTCTCTAGGAATTAGTGCCACTGCAGAGCCAGTGTTCTGTAATCTCCACAAAGTTTGGTTATTCCACCTTCCCCAAAACATGTCACCTTGGTAAATGACTTGAGGTCTCTTTGGGGAAGGTTAGGAGGAAGATTTATGGTATAAATTTTTATCTGTGTATCAGAATTCTTCCTCCAGGAACCTGTTTTCCCCTTTATTCAAGGGGCTCTAAGTTTGTGAATTGGATCAAATTTGGGAATTGGTTAAATGGCCAAGTCTCTACTGTGTGATTAAAGCCAGACTTCTATCCTAGCACTCTGGGAGGCCAAGGCGGGCGGATTGCTCGAGGTCAGGAGTTTGAAACCAGCCTGAGCAAGAGTGAGACCCTGTCTCTACTATAAATAGAAAGAAATTAATTGGCCAACTAATATATATAGAGAAAAAATTAGCCGGGCATGGTGGCACGTGCCTGTAGTCCCAGCTACTAGGGAGGCTGAGGCAGTAGGATTGCTTGAGCCCAGGAGTTTGAGGTTGCTGTGAGCTAGGCTGATGCCACGGCACTCACTGTAGCCTGGGCGACAATGCAAGACTCTGTCTCAAAAAAAAAAAAAAAAAAATTGGCAGGATCTTGCTCTTTTTTGGTATGTTTGGTTCCTTCCCATAGGTCACACTTTGTAATTGACCTCCTGAGACCTGCTGGCATTTAAGTCTGGGTGTAGGTCTAGAAACAATGAGAGACAGTGGGGGTAGGTCCTGAGGAGGAGAAGGAGCTCAGGCAAGGGAGACTGACCTCATGTAGGGAAAAGGAGCAAGCAAAGATGTGGCAGAATCCAGAGGTTAAGGACCAAGTTTCAATCAAATATGCCCAGAGTCCTCACACCAGTTTTCAAAGTCCCACTTCTTCCCAATCAATGTTCTATTCGAACAAAGAGAACTTGTGGGGTTGTAAATTCAAATTGTCTTGTAATTCAATTACCCAAGGATTAGCCTTTGTGTTTGTTTTTCAGAAATGTTGACCTTGCTACTGCATGAGATAGAATTTCTTTTAGGACAGTCATAAACTAGCATGCAATTCTGAATGTCCCTAGGAACTTCTGGCTTGTCGGTAAAAGTAAAGTCACCTTAATATTTAGACTAGAAATTCCGTTCATTTGGAAGCTCTCACACACAGAACTGCAAAGCCCTGGACTTCTTTCACGGTTCTCTCCTCTGGACACATATCTGGGGTTTTTAGAGACTGCCACATAGCATCACAGATCTGGAGAGACCACTGTGTGTGACGTTTCTTTACTTTGCTCTGGGCTCCCCTTGGCTCCGGGCCACCACTGCAACTCCAGCCAGGCTGCCACTTGAATTGGCACCACGACTCTCCTGTGAGCTGAGGCTCCCTGTAAGCACTGTACGCACAGCGGCCATTGCTCACACTCTCTGCCAGCTGTGCCTGCATAGCTGCAGACCTGTTCCCGCTCCCTAGGCTGCTGCTTATGCTGCTGCTGTCCCTAGAGACCCTGCTGGGCCCCTCCGTGTGGGCTGCTGCTGGCCCCATGTGGTCAACCCTGCCTGGTGCTGCTTCTGCTTGTCCTGTTGCTTTGTCCTCCTCCCTTGTCCGACCTTCTGCTTCAGCTTCTGCTTCTGCCGGGGTCCCCCTACCCTCTGCAGGGGTTAGCAAACTGCACTGCCACCACCGCTCTGCCTCATGCAATGTTGAGCCTAATGTTGTAAGAGTTTAGCTTTGACTCTGAGTACAATGGGAAGTGCTGGAGGTCTTTGAACCGACAAATGACATGAACTGTCTTACATTTTTAAAGCTCACTCAGGCTGCTGTTTGGGGAATAGACTATGGGGTTTAAGTCAGAGGAAGAAAGATAGGGGATGAAGTTATTGGGTTAGGCCAGGTGAGATAGGGTGGTGGCCCAGAAGACGATAGTAACCAAGGAGGTGCTGAGTGGTCAGATTCTGCATATATTTGAAGGGGCAGCCCAGTAGGATTTCCTGACAGATTGGATGTGAGATATGAGAGTGTGAGAGACAGAGAGAGAGAGGAGTCACGGCTAACTCTAGGATTTTTGACCTGAGCAGGTGGAAGGATGGAGTTGTCATGAAAATCAACATCCCATGAGACCTCTCTTAAGAGAGAAAGGTCTGAGCTGGGGAGGCACATTTGGGAGTTCTCAGGTTAGAAGTGGCATTTACAGCCCAGGGAACAGAGGAGATTATTAAAAAGTGAGTGTGGATAGAGAAGAGAGGGCCTAGCACTGAGCCTGGGCACTCCAACACTAAGAGGTTAGAGAGAAGAGACCAAGTCAGCCAGGTACTGACAAGAAACAGCCGGAGAGGTAGGAGGAGAACCAAGAGAATGCGCTATCTTGGAAGCCAAGTGTAGAGAGTACATGAAGAAGGGAGGAGCGACCGATGTCATAAAATGCTGCTGGTCAGATAAGATGGAACTGACAACTGAATATTAGAATGATCAACATAGAGGGCACTTGACAAGAACAGTGTCGGTGGAGTCATGTGGGCAAAAGGCTTATTGGATTAGGTTCAAGAGAGAGTGGTAAAGGGAGAGATTGGAGATTGAATTTACAGATGGCTATTAAGGAGTTTAGCTAGGAAATAATTGGATGGTAGAGAGGAAAGTAGATCAGAAAGAGAGTTTTGTTTATCTTATTAAAGATGGCACAAATAACAGTATTCTTGTAGGCTGATGGAAATGATTCAGTGGAGGCTGAAAAATGGGTAGCATGGGCTCGGGAGCAGGAACTTCTGGGGCGTGTCCTTTGTTGGAAAGGAAGGGACAGGATCTAGTGCATACGTGGAAGGACTGGCTTTAAAACAGAACAGAAATAGTTTGCAAGCCATTTGGGGGAAGTTTTTGTTTTACGTAGAAAATTGCAGTGGTGTCATTGTAACTCTGCAACCTCAAACTCCTGGGCTAAAGCAATCCTTCCGCCTCATGCTCCAGAGCAGCTGGGACTACAAGGTGCATGCCACCACACCCAGCTGATTTTTCTGTTTTTTGTAGACACGGGGTCTCACTACGATGCTCAGGCTGGTTGTAAATTGCATTTTTTAAATCTGGTTTATGATATTGATCATAAGAAAGCAAGAGCATTTGGCTGGTCTAAAGGTCATGATTGATCACAGTCAGTTACAGATTGAACTCCTTGTTCTACTCTTTCCTCCCTTCTCACTACTGAACTTGATCAGTCTTTAAAAAATAAAACAGCAAGAATGTTTGTCAGAGCAATGGAAAGCAAGCTTCAAAGGTGGCAGCTGTGCCTCCCAGGACGCCCTCCTGGTGCTCATCCTGCAGAAATATGCCCTGTATCAGGAGGGGCAGTAACTATGCCTGGGGCATGTTTTCAGTCATATTCAGGGCAAGGCCAGAGAAGGGGCTTTCTCCTGGTCGCTGGCACTCAACTCCTGGTCTGAAGATGCCCCCCAGACTGGATTAAAATGTCAGGTGTGAATAGAAGAAAGAAACACTTATGTTTTACAGTCAATTGAGTTGCATTTAGAAGAAAAAAGGGTAGAAAACAATTTTCTAATTTAAGTAGATGGATAGGGTGATGATGAGTCAATTAAATTAGCTAAGGAACAGTGCTTGGAAGGAGAGAAAATCATCTGCTATTTTAAGGAAATAGATGGGGTGGTGATGATTTAATTACATTAGTTAAGAAACCAGTCAGCGCTTATTATACCTTTCAGGGTGAGAGGGCTGAAGACTTGAATCTAGGACAACGCTGGAAGCTCGGCAGCAAGAACAGAGTCAGAAGCAAAGATTAGAATTAAGTGGCAAGATGAAGGTAGAAAATGATATTGTGATTGTCTTTCTCAAGAAATCAATGGGAATGGCATTGAGAGGTTAAGGGTGCCATGCCCACCACTCCTGTCCTCATCTGTGTCCACACCCTGTTAACAACTCACTCTGTTAAAGAAGCCTGCTGAGATAAAACGACAGGACAGGAGCAGATAGTGTGCCATCTGAGGCCAAAACAGGAGTGCAGTCTACTCGTCTGACAATGTATTAATACACGCAGCAGAAATACAAAAGCAAGTGCAGTAATGTGTGACAGTCATCACCTCCATTCATTTATATTTGTTTTAAATTTCTTTTAGCAATAGTTCTAGTTTCTTTGATTCGGGTCACTATCAAGTCATGCAAAGAATAGCTAACACATTAAGTGCTTACAGTGTGCCAGGTACTGTTCTAAGTAGTTCAAACATATTAACTAATTTCAGGTAGGGACTATTAGTCTCCCTTTGAAGGTAAGGAAACCTGCCCCAGCATACATAGCTAGGAGGGAACAACGCAGGCAGTCTCCTGGCAAAAGCCTGTGCATTTAACCAGTACGGAATGCTCTTATTTCAGGACTTAAGGGCTTTCCAGTAGCCAAGAACTCCTTATTGACTTTGTATGTGGTTGTGAAAAATCCATTTTATCTTTGCATTATGCGATTTCATCCCAAATTAGCAAAAATTTTTTTTTTTTGAGACAGAGTCTCGCTTGGTTGCCCAGGCTAGAGTGAGTGCCGTAGCATCAGCCTAACTCACAGCAACCTCACACTCCTGGGCTCAAGCAATCCTTCTGCCTCAGCCTCCTGAGTAGCTGGGACTACAGGCATGCGCCACCATGCCCGGCTAATTTTTTCTCTATATATTAATTAGCCAATTAATTTCTTTCTATTTATAGTAGAGACGGGGTCTCGCTCTTGTTCAGGCTGGTTTCGAACTCCTGACCTTGAGCAATCCGCTCGCCTCAGCCTCCCAGAGTGCTAGGATTACAGGCGTGAGGCACCGTGCCCGGCCCCAAATTAGCAAAATTTGATTGAGTGGAAATTTCTTGTCATCACAGAGATATTAAAGTAGAAAAACTTAGCTAATCTTTCTTATGAATTCAATCAATTTCCTGAACACTCACCCATGTGAATATTATGTAATGATGAGTCACAGACGTTTGAAAGATTTGGGGAGTGACATCATTTTCACATTGCTAATTGTCTAATCATACTAAAATTACAACTTTACACAATGTTTACTGTGAATATTCTTCATGTATTAGTTATTTGAGCAATTTCTGACTTCAGGTATACATATATCAATGGTAACTCACCATGTTTTCAATACCAATATTTAACAATTAATAAAGATTTTTGACTAGAAAAAGAGGAAGGGATATAAAATATTAAGTTTACATAATTCATCTATGGAAAAGGGCTGCTGGAAAGTGGGAAAGGGAAGAGTAATAAAAAGTGCTGCAAATGGAGGGGGAAACGAGAAAGAAGAATTCAGTTTTGCAAGTAAGAAGAAACATTTTCCTCTTTACTTTAGAAATTATTTGCAGAGGAGAAAAAAAGGAAACAAAGGAGTCAGAGGATATTCTGTTAGGCATGAAGCTTCTCCATCCTGTGGTAGACGTAGTGCATGAAAGCTTAATCCTTTGGAAAAAGAAAGTGGGTATTCTGGAGGTGCTTGTTTTCTGTTTGTTTGTTTTGCTTTTTCACTGATAATATATTCACACAAGAGAATATTATTAATCCTTTGTGAACTCTGAGGGCAGGGTCACATCTCTCGCTTTTGTATTTTGCATGGTAGCTGATGCTGTGCCTTCCATACAGGAGGGTATTCATAAGTAGTGATTTGGCTGGGAGACAGAATGGATGAGCAGAACATTTAGTCTCCAATAAGGTACTCCTGGAGACATTTCAGTCTTGCAGACACACAAACAAGTGCCTGTGACTTGGAGACTGTAGTCAAATGTGCACAGGCACTGGTAGAACTGTGCTCTAGTAATCAGCACACATTTCATGAAAACACCGCCTGGAGAATGGCTCATCCTGAGCAAAATTCCAGTAATAGTTCTGCCCTGATTTGCTATTATCATCTGTCATTCTATCTCGTTTTCTACAAATATAATAGAATATTCCATCAAGGTGCCATAAAGACACATTAGCTAAATGTGCTGTTGCAGATGGAAATAAGTGTTACTTGCTGCTTGCTTAGAAATATTTTCTGAGAAAAAAATAAAAAGTAAAAATATGGTTATTCTTTTTTTTTTTTTTTTTTTTTGAGACAGAGTCTCACTTTATTGCCCAGGCTAGAGTGAGTGCCGTGGCATCAGCCTAGCTCACAGCAACCTCAAACTCCTGGGCTCAAGCAATCCTGCTGCCTCAGCCTCCCAAGCAACTGGGACTACAGGCATGTGCCACCATGCCCGGCTAATTTTTTTTTTCTATATATATTAGTTGGCCAATTAATTTCTTTCCGTTTATAGTAGAGATGGGGTCTCGCTCTTGCTCAGGCTGGTCTCGAACTCCTGAGCTCAAACGATCCGCCAACCTCAGCCTCCCAGAGAGCTAGGATTACAGGCGTGAGCCACCGCGCCCGGCCAAAATATGGTTATTCTTAAAACAAATGACATAATTAAATGTAAGCATATGGCCAGAGCATTATGTGCTGACAATTTATAGAAATTCAGTATTTCTAAGTATTCCTGATCAACCATTATTCAGCCATATTGATAATAAAATGTAGAGGAATTAGAGTGATCATAAGCTGAAATAGTCAAAACCTCATTCCAATAGACATCTATATTACAGTTGCTGTGGCAGCCCACAACTTTTCTTTACCTGTATTGTGTGTGTATCAAAGCCACAATATGATATTTTATAAGTGATTTTTTTTTTTTTTTTTTTTTTGAGACAGAGTCTCACTTTATTGCCCAGGCTAGAGTGAGTGCCGTGGCATCAGCCTAGCTCACAGCAACCTCAAACTCCTGGGCTCAAGCAATCCTGCTGCCTCAGCCTCCCAAGTAGCTGGGACTACAGGCATGTGCCACCATGCCCAGCTAATTTTTTTTTTCTATATATATATTAGTTGGCCAATTAATTTCTTTCTATTTATAGTAGAGATGGGGTCTCGCTCTTGCTCAGGCTGGTCTTGAACTCCTGAGCTCAAACGATCCGCCCACCTCGGCCTCCCAGAGAGCTAGGATTACAGGTGTGAGCCACCGCACCCGGCCTATAAGTGATATTATAGTAGCCCAAGTTCTGAGTACAATAGTTAATGACTAACCTCACTGAGTTGTGTTTTTCAGTCTTACTTGTTCACTATTATGGAGGGAAGTAAGAAAGCCCTACAGTTCCTGGAAAAAGTGACTAGAGTGCTAGACCTTATTTTTAGTTTAAAGGGTCAGAATGTTATTCTTCTGAAAAGGATACTGAAGTACATTCAGAATAAGCAACAAATGTTGGCTTATATATAAGCTGCTCTTAGGGAGCTTCCTAGTGCCAGACTTAAACGGTTATTGATGATTTTTAAATCTTGAAATATAACAGGATTGTAGGCTTATCATTTACTGGTGTAATCTATACCATTATCAACAAGAAAAATGCTTTTTCTTCATATATGTAATATGTTGAAGTCACTACGCCAACATCACAAGGTCTAACAATCTAACATAAATTACAATTTCTTTTTTTTTTAGCAAGGCCTGTCACTTCAGAATATACTTTATTTTTTAAATTTTTACTTATCTATTTATTTGAAATTTTTTGAATCTTTTTTTTTGAGATAAGGTCTTGCATTGTCATCTGGGCTGGAGTGCAGTGGCATCATAGTAGCTCAGTGCAACCTCAAACTCCTAGGCTCAAGCAATGCTCTTGCCTCATCCTCCTGAGTAGTTGGGACAATAGTCACATCCAACCAGCCCAGCTAATTAAAAAACAACTTTTTGTAGAGATGGGGTCTTTCTGTTGCCCAGGCTGGTCTCCAACTTCTGGTCTCAAGTGATCCCTTTGCCTCAGCCTCCCAAGTGCTGGGATTACGGGCACGAGCCATGGCGCCTCTCCAATTTTAAGTACTTATCTATGCTAATGACTGTCAAATTTATATCCAGTTCAGATCCCTTACTGAGCTCCAGATATTATAGCCAATGTCCTCTTAACATCTCTACCTGGATATTTAATAGGCATTTCAGTCAGTACACATCCAAAACTATGATCTTTCTTCACAAACCTACTGTTTGCAACATTGTGTTAGTCAGGGTTCTCCAGAGAAAGAGAACCAATAGGATATATCTATATTTATACTTTCCTATTGATTGATAGAGTAGATCTATTATAGGAATTGGCTCATACAGTTACAGAGGCCAAGAAATCCCACAATCTGCCATCTATCTGCAAGTTGGAGAACAACGAAGGCTGATAATGTAAAGGCATGAGTCCAAAGGCATAATTGGGGGCTGATGATGTAAGTCCTGGTATGAGCCTGAAAACCTGAGAACCAGGAGCAGTAATGTCAGGAGAAAATAGATGTCTTAGCTCAAGCACAGAAAGTGAATTTGCCCTTCCTCAGCCTTTTGGTTCTAGTCTGGGCTTCAACAAACTGCATCATGTCCACCCCCATTGGTGAGCATGGTAGTCTTTACTCAGTCTACCAAGTGAAATGCAAATCTCTTCCAGAAACACCCTTACACACACCCCCCAGACATAATGTTTTATCAGCTATATGGGCATCCCTTAGCCCACTCAAGTTTATCATAAATGGAGTTGAAAGACAAGTTACATACTGGAAAAAGATAACCAACAAAGAATTAGTATCCAGAATATCTAAAGGATTGGTAAGAAAAAGCCAGACAACCTAAAAGAGTAAAGAGGACAAAAGATATGAATGCACTTTCATAATAGAAAACCATAATGGCCAATAAACATATTAGATGATCTGCCTCACCAGTAATCAGGAAATCCAAATTAATATACCATTTCATATGCATTAGTTTGACAATGGGAAAGATCATATATAACAATGACAGTGAGGATGGGAGAAATGGAACCACTCACACACTGTTGAGTATACTGGTATAACTACATTAAAGAGAAATCTAAAAACTTTTAGAAATTTGCATATGTTCCTATCCTATGACTCAACAGTTCTCCTTAATATATATTCAGATAAAATTTACATAGCTGTAAGAATCCATGTGGTAGGGTGTTTTGCAAATTGGTTTGCAATATAAAAATACTAGAAACAATTCTATCATTCATCAACAGACTAAATGGCTAAACAAACCATTTTATTCCTTCAATGGAATAAAACATAAAAGTGAAAGACCTAGCTGTTCATGCAACAATACAGATAAATCTCCAAAACCTATGCATGATGAAAAGCAAGTTGCAGAATACATGGAGCCTAACACCATTATTTACATTTTGAAACTACAAAACAATGTTACATATAGTTTTTTGAATATACACACATTTGGTAAAAGTATAAAAACAAGTATAGGAATGATATTCACAAACTATGAAACAGTGATTATTTCTGGAGAGAGGAAAGAAGGAAGGTGGAACTTTAAAAGATTTTATGACTTAAATATGTAACATCTGTCAAATGTGGGAATTAGGTTCATGAGTGCTTTATTATTTGCTAATATGTGAAATATTTCATAATTTTAAATTATTGTAAAAATCACTAGTAGCTTATTGTCTTTTAAAAATTATGTTGATGGCCGGGCGCGGTGGCTCACACCTGTAATCCTAGCACTCTGGGAGGCCGAGGCGGGCGGATTGCTCAAGGTCAGGAGTTCAAAACCAGCCTGAGCGAGACCCCATCTCTCCTATAAAAATAGAAAGAAATTAATTGGCCAACTAATATATATAAAAAAAAAAATTAGCCGGGCATGGTGGTGCATGCCTGTAGTCCCGGCTACTCGGGAGGCTGAGGCAGCAGGATTGCTCGAGCTCAGGAGTTTGAGGTTGCTGTGAGCTAGGCTGACGCCACGGCACTCACTCTAGCCTGGGCAACAAAGCGAGACTCTGTCTCAAAAAAAAAAAAAAAAAAAAAAAAAATTATGTTGATATACTCACTGTAAACAATATTTAAACATGCAGGAGTAAGCAGAAAACAAGTTCTCAATTTACTGCTTCCTTCTCCAAATCTCATTTTCCTCCTTAACTGCTGACAGTTAGCATGTATCATTTCTATGCATTTGTACATATATGTGCATATGTACAAAAAGTTATTTTGTACATAAGTGAATACACAGCAAACATATATTCTGTGACTTGCTTTTTTCACTTGATTATACACACACACACACACGTATGTAGGTTGAATATCCCTTATCCAAAAGACTTGGGACCAAAAGTGTTTCAATTTTTTTTGAATTTTGGTATATTTGCACTATTTGCTTACTAGCTGAGCATCCCAAATCTGAAAATCCAAAATCTGAAATGCTCCAGTGAACATTTCCTTCAAGCGTCATGTTGGTGCTCAAGTTTTGGACTTTGGAGCATTTGGATTTATAGATTAGGAATACCCAATGTGTGTGTGTATATATATATTCTCATTCTTTTAAACTCCTGCATAATATGCCAGAGTATGGATGGGCCACATTTTAATTGTAAGCCTAAATTTGGAAACTTAGGCTGTTTTAAATTTTTTTGTTTTTTTGAAACTGAATCTGTTGCCAGAGCTAGAGTGCAGTGGCGTCGTCATAGTTTACTACAACCCCCAACTCCTGGGCTCAAGTGATCTTCCTCCCTCATGCTCCTGAGTAGCTGGGACTACAGGTGCATGCCACCACACTGGCTAATTTTTCTATTTTTTGTAGAGATGGGGTCTCGCTGTTGCTCAGGCTGGTGTGGAACTCCTGGCCTCAAGCGATCCTCCCACATTGGCCTTCTAGAGGGCTAAGATTACAGGCCTGCACCACTGCACCTTGCCTGCTTTGAATTTTTTAAAAATTATAATGTTACAGAAATGTCTGTAGACATTTGTTAGTACTCTTGTGAGCACTTGAAAAATAGACTGAACAATATACACATTTTAAATTTTGATAATGTCAACTTTTCTTTCAAAAAGGCCCTATAGTCATGTGTGGTAGTGCTTGCATGTAATTCCAGCTACTTGGATGCTGAGGGAGGAGAATCATTTGAGCCCAGGAGGTTGAGTCTACCTGCGTAATACAGAGATTTCAAAAGATTAATTTTTGAAGAATGGTCATCTCTAGAATTTTCAATTGTCCCATCTGGGAACACAGTATACCTCTCATTTTTAAGTGTTACAGCTTTTTAAGAAAAGTGTCTATTCCTAGTTTGTTTGCTATTATTAATAGGATCTTTTCCATTTTATTTCTGATTGGTTATAGCTGACATATAGTAAAGCTATGTTAATTTTGCATCTATCCACTTTTGCTTGAGAAAACTCACTGTAAGAATTGGAATTTTCATTTCTTTGTAGAACTATGGCTTTGTGTTTACAGTTAAATTTTTTGCTTTGTCAATGAGTAAAAATATTCCACCTAATTTTATTACCATGTGCTTTTTGGGCATTGCACTAATGTTGAAAGATGCAACTATGGGCAAAATATAATAAGAACCAGCTTAAACATAATTTGATGCAAATCCTAATTTTAATGTTCTGAATTAGATGTTATACAAACTATTTGCCATATTCCCCCAGCTTCAAATCTTCAGTGAAGGATTCTTCCCTACATATGCTTCCTGAATCTGAGTCTCCTGCCATATACCATTTCTAACTTCTGCCAAAAGATTGTTTTATAAGGTCCTGCCTTATAGCTAGGCCTCTGAACCTAGATATCTAGATATCTAGGCCTCTGAACCTAGATATCTATAATTAGAATTCATACACACCACTTTCATTAGATTGCAATAGTCACAGAAAAATGTTAGATTTCGGCAACTCTCTGTAGGAATATGGGAAGCTTTCAAGAAAACTAACTAAATGATAAGATCTAATTAAAGCTGGGTGCAGTGGCACATGCCTGTAGCTACTCAGAAGGCTGTGGCAGGAGGATCGCTTGAGCCCAGGAGTTCAAGGCCATAGTGCACTGTGAGCCTGTGAATAGCCACTGTGCTCCAGCCTGGGCAACACAGCAAGACCTCATCTCTAGAAGAAATAAATAAATAAATAAAAGATAAGTGTTGACATTGTACAAGAGAAAAGTTAGGTACCTAGGTAATCATCAATTTCAGTTTTTATGAATGGTTTATAAAATAGACTCTATACAGGTAAAGTAGTTTATTTTCTCAGTCTTTGTTTTTCAATAGGCCAAGAACTTAGCAATTACTTTATTTAACGAAACTATTAAATAACCAGTTAAAATCAAATTGAAATATAAATACATGATATACAAGAATAGAGTACCAAATCTTTCATAGTTTTGTGACAGTCAAGCCTGTAGTATATATGTTTATACACTTCATAGGAACTTTACTGAGTTGTCTTATGGCATGAAAGTATTTTATTTACTTATCTGTATCTACATGTATCTTAAAGAAAATCTATAAGCCACTACCTTTAATAAAATAAACGTGTGAATTATTAATGTCTGTTGCTACTAATGATAGCTAGTTTATAAAAAAATCTGATGAGATATTTAAATTAATGTAAGTAAAGAATGGAACCAGGGAATTCAGGTTAAAGAAAAAAAATCCAGCCGGGCGTGGTGGCTCATGCCTGTAATCCTAGCACTCTGGGAGGCTGAGGCAGGTAGATCATTTGATCTCAGGAGTTTTAGACCAGCCTGAGTGAAAGTGAGACGCTGTCTCTACTAAAAATAGAAAGAAATTAGCTGGACAACTAAAAATATATATATAAAAAAAAAATTAGCTGGGTATAGTGGCATGTGCCTGTAGTCCCAGCTACTCGGGAGGCTGAGGCAGGAGGATCGCTTGAGCCCAGGAGTTTGAAGTTGCTGTGGGCTAAGCTGACACCACGGCACTCTAGCCTAGGCAACAGAGCAAGACTCTGTCTCAAAAAAAAAATCTGGGCCGGGCGTGGTGGCTCACGCCTGTAATCCTAGCTCTTTGGGAGGCCGAGGCAGGTGGATTGCTCAAGGTCAGGAGTTCAAAACCAGCCTGAGCAAGAGCAAGACCATGTCTCTACTATAAATGGAAAGAAACTAATTGGCCAACTAATATATATAGAAAAAATTAGCCGGGCATGGTGGCGCATGCCTGTAGTCCCAGCTACTCGGGAGGCTGAGGCAGGAGGATTGCTTGAGCCCAGGAGTTTGAGGTTGCTGTGAGCTAGGCTGATGCCATGGCACTCACTCTAGCCTGGGCAACAAAGCGAGACTCTGTCTCAAAAAAAAAAAAACTGTGAACTTCTAAAAATTTTTAATGTTTAATATTGAATGTTTAATGTTGAATATTGAAACAATGAATGTTGAATATTGAAACATTTAGAAAATACAAAATGTTTAATATTGAAACAATATAGAATATATACTAAATTTAAATAATGTCAGCCAACTTCCCTCAAAATGTATATAATACAGACACTGAAACAGCAAGTCAGTGTATCATACAGTGATTGTTCTGTGATGATTTTCAGCATTTTTTTATAAGGGCAATTTTCAAATTTGAAACAACTTTCCTTTTTCTCTAGGTATAATTTCTATATACATAATAAAAAATATAGCTAAGAGATGAAAAATTATGTAGTGAATCTTTTGTCATAACATTCATTACACAGAACACTAACTGAGCTCCTCAAAATGATTAGGAGGCAATAAGGGTAGTCTTAACAATTCTGATAAGTTTTTGATCTCCTAAAATTAAATTACTTTCAAACATGATATATCATATCCAGCAAGGATATACCAGTATGTTTTGACAACAAATAAAAAAGAAACAAGAAGAATATTAAATATGATTTTATAGTTCCTAGAATTAGATGGTAGAACACCGAGCCCTTTTTGCCCATCTCATCAGGGACAGGACATGTGGAAGAAGAGAAGCCACTAAAGTTTCATTGATTAAAACAAAGAGAATGGGGCCATAAATTACATCTTCACAATAAAATCTAACTTGGTCTAAATACAGCTAATTCTAGTAAGGTCATATTACATAGTTTGATCGAGGGCCACTATTTCCTAAAAACATTAGGATTTCTGTATTCCATTGTGAACCTAGGTCACAATGATATTTTATTCCTTTATTTTAAGAAGGCTAACAAAATAATCTTTATAAGAACACAGAGATTCTCTCTATCTTTAAAAAGAAACTGTACAATTATTTGTTAGCTACAGAAATAATTCCAGTGCTTTAGGAAACAAAGCCTACCTTCTGTGGCAAACTGGTAAACACTGATTTTTTTCGACCAATTGAATATTTTGGGGACTAAATATCAATTTAATCTAATAATTGCATTTCACATGAGAGAAAAACTTCACCAACTTGTCAAAATACTGTATTCTCACATAGCTATTGTAAGACCAAATATTAAGGTCAAAGAGAAATGAATGTATTTCTCTAAGCCTTTATTTTACTTTATGAAGTTTGATTTTTCTATGAAAAGGAAATGTCTTCTTATCTAATTTCCTTTAGAAATACTTAACTATGTTCTACCCTTCTCAGCAATGTCCTTTTAACATGAAATTTAAATATGAAGCTATTCTCTAATTCATTCATTTTCAATATGCCAGTTCAGAGAAAAATGTCTACATTTCCAGGACCTTTTGCCAGAGTTATATATTTTAAAGTTAAAAAGTACAGAGACTTGTTTTATCCTAAAAAGTTCACTGCTTTGGAGTTGGTACATCACAATATGGCACATTTTCTATAAGAAGGTCTTTCCTAGGAACCAATTCTGAAAGAAAAACAAAAAGAGAAAATAATATCATTAAAATTAGGATTAAATGCAAGTGTACTCATTTCCCTCTAAAATTTATAACAGTAACATATCTAGTTTTAAGGTGAATCTCCCAGGGATATTTTATTTCAGTTGACATCTAAGGTAGAGTCTTTGATTGGAAACAGTTGATTGGATTCTTATTTAAGATTATATAAAAACACATATGATGCTGTAGTCCCAGCTACTCGGGAGGCTGAGGCAGGAGGATTGCCTGAGCCCAGAAGTTAGAGGTTGCTGTGAGTTAGGCTGATGCCACAGAACTCTAGTCTGGGCAACACAGTGAGACTCAGTTTCAAAAAAAATAAAAAAATAAAAAACAAAACAAACAAAGAAAAAAACCACTTATGATCAACTTAACTCTTTATCATTTATTTATTAAATATAATGAATTAAATAACTGAACAGAATTCAGCTAAAACATATTATTGGGCATCTAATTACCAATCACTGATAATTAAAATGATGGGAAAATTTGTTTATACAATCTATTATAGAAAAAGCAAGAATGCTCTCCTAACTTAAAGATTCCAAATTTTATAGCTGTCGTCCCCAACCCCAGGCCACAGACTGGTATCGAACCTGGCCACATGGCAGTAGGTGGGGCAGGAGGTGAGCAGGGAACAAAGCTTTTTTATAACCGCTCTCCATCACTTGTCATCCCTCCACACTATGCCCCCACGCCCCGTGGAAAAATTGTCTTTCATGAAACCGGTCCCTGGTTCCAAAAAGATTGGACACTGCTGTTTTATAGAATAATAGTTCTTACCCAAGGATGTTTTGGGTTGTCATACCAAATGGAGAATGCTACTGGAATTTAGTGGGCAGGAGCCAGGGATGCCAAACCTCCTGCAATGTGTGGGACAGTTTGACACAGTGAAGAACTGTCCTATCCAAAATATCAGTAGTGCCGCCACTGAGAAACATCATTAAACAACAACAACAAACTGTTGAGTCCTACTTAACACAATTGCTGGAGTTAAAATAAAAGCTCTTTGCAGTGACCAAAACAGTATGGCATTGGCACGAAAACAGACACATATGCCAATAGAACAGAAGAGAAATGGACACATCTATAGCAAACTAATCTTTGACAAAGTTGCCAAGAACATGCAGTAGGGAAAGGACAGTCTTTTCAATAAATGATGCTGGGAAAACTGGATATCCACATGCAGAAGAATGAAACCAGACCCATATGTCTCGCTACACAAAACAATCACATCAAAATGTATTAAAGACTTAAATCTAAGACCTGAAACTATGAAACTACTAAAAGAAAACACTGGGGAAATGCTTCACGACACTGGTCTGGGCAAAGACCTCTTGAGTGATACCCCCAATGCACAAGCAACCAAAGCAAAATTGGACAAATGGGATCACATCAAACTAAAAACCTCTGCACAGCAAAGGAAACAGTCAACAAAGAGATAACCCAGAGAATGGGAGAAAATATTTGCAAAGTACCCATCTGACAAGGGATTAATAACTAGAATATATAAGGAGCTCCAACAACTTGACAGGAAAAAAAATAAAAAATGTGATTTAAAAATGGGCAAAGTATCTGAATATACCTGTCTCAAAAGAAGACATACAAATGGCCAACAAGTACATGAAAAAATGCTCAACGTCATTAGTCATCAGAGAAATGCAAATCAAAACTACAAGATATCGTCTCACCTTAGTTCAAATGGCTTTTATCAAAAAGACAGGCATAACTGGCGAGAATGTGGAGAAAGGAGAACTCTGGTACTTTGTTGGTAGGAATGTATATTAGTGCAACCACTACAGAGAACAGTGTGGAGGTTCCTCAAAAAACTAAAAATAGAACTAACATACTACCCAGCAATCCCACTGCTAGGTAAATATCCAAAGCAGGGGAATTCAGTATATCAAAAAGATAACTGCACCCCCATGTTTACTGCAGCACTATTCACAATAGCCAAGACTTGGAATCAACCTAAGTATCTATCAATGGATGCATGGATAAAGAAATTATGATATATATACATAATGGAATAGCACATAGCCACAAAAATAAAATCATGTCATTTGTAATAACATGGATGGAACTGGAGAGCATTATGTTAGGTGAAATAAGCCAAGCACAGAAAGACAAATCTTTCATTTTCTCACTCATATGTCAGAGTTAATTATTAAAAACAATTGATCTCATAGAGACAGAAAATAGAATGATGGTTACCAGAGACTGGCAAGGGTAGAGGGAGGAGGAGATAAAGTGAGGATGGTTAATGGGTACAAAAATATAGTTAGTTAGTTAGAATGAATATTTGATGGTATAACAAAGTGACTATAATGAACAATAAGTTAGGGTATACTTTAAAATAACAAAAAGAATGGGAGTAGAATGTTCCTAGAACAAAGAAATGATAAAGGCCCCTATTACCCAGATTTGATCAATTCACTTTGTATGCCTGTATCAAAACATCACATGTACCCTATAAAGATATACAACCATTATGTACCCATAATGATTAAAATTTTTAAAAAAGAGGAAAAAATATAAAGCTCTTAAAGATACACATTTTTGAGGGGATGCATAATTTCTGCCTCTTTTTTTTCAGAAAGGCTGAATCCAGATGAGCTATCATGATGAAAAAATGCTTACACAACATTCTATAAAATAACTTGCCTATATTCTTCAAAACGTTAAGGTCATGAAAGACAAAGAAAGACTGAGGGAATTTTCCAGATTAAGGATGACTAAAGAGATATGATTACTACAGCAATGTGTGATCCCTGGTAGGATATTGGACCAGAGGGAAAGTTTTTACTCTTCTGCCATAAAGGGCATTGTTAGGACAAATGGGAAGATTTAAATGACAGAATTACATTAATGTTAATGTCTTGGTTTTGATAACTATACTGTGGTTACATTAGGGAATGTCCTTGTATATTTAGGCTATTGCCACATTGAAGTATTTTTAAAGAAATATACCCGAAAGTATTTCTCCAGAAGATCTAAACTCAAATGGACTATCTTAATTTTAAAGATGCTCATTTTAGGATAAAGAGGTATTATATCTACAGCTTGCTTTCAGAGAATTCAGGAAAAAAATGAGGGAATGATGATATAACAAATGTGGTAAAATCTTAGCATTTGTAGAATATGGGTAAAGGAAATTTTCATACTCTTCAACTTTTGTACCTTTTGTATAAATCTGAATTAATTTTTTAAAAAGTTTTTTTAAAGATATCAATAAAAAAAATTTAACCCAAAAAGAAAACTGAAATTTTCACTTAATAAAAAAAGAACTAGTCTGACTAAAAAAATGCTATTAGCCAGATGGTGAATCTAGCTTACCAAAATGAAAATCAGTTAAATAAATATTATTTAACCATTGTTTATATTTCACTTGATTATACCAAATCTTCGGATGTGTTGTCAGAGAATAAATTATAATGTAAATTTTAACCTATGAACAATAGCAATAATTTTACTTATCAAACATATGTGCCTATTTGATACCAGATATTACATCAAAAATTGAAGATACAAAGGTAAATATAAGGCCGGGCGTGGTGGCTCAAGCCTGTAATCCTAGCACTCTGGGAGGCCAAGGCGGGTGGATTGCCCGAGGTCAGGAGTTCAAAACCAGCCTGAGCAAGAGCGAGACACCTGTCTCTACTATAAATAGAAAGAAATTAATTGGCCAACTAATATATATTAAAAAAAGGTAAATATATAATAGTCTCTTCAGCTTCAAGGAATTCATAATCTAATGGAAAAGACAAACATCAAATTATAGTATAATAGTATATAGGTAATAGAATGTGATACAAAAGTGGTACAATACTTTTATGGGAGAATGAAAGAATAAATGGCTAAATTTACCTATATTATTTTAGAATTTGTTCAGCTCTGAATAACCAAAAGTCCAACAAAGAGTGGCTTAAATAAGTAAGGAATTTAAATTTCTCACATATTAAGGAATACAGGCCGGGCGCGGTGGCTCACGCCTGTAATCCTAGCACTCTGGGAGGCCGAGGCGGGTGGATTGCTCGAGTTCAGGAGTTCGAAACCAGCCTGAGCAAGAGCGAGACCCCGTCTCTACTATAAATGGAAAGAAATTAATTGGCCAACTAAAAATATATAGAAAAAATTAGCCGGGCATGGTGGCGAATGCCTGTAGTCCCAGCTACTCGAGAGGCCAAGGCAGGAGAATTGCTTGAGCCCAGCAGTTTGAGGTTGCTGTGAGCTAGGCTGATGCCACGGCACTCACTCTAGCCTGGGCAACAAAGTGAGACTGTCTCAAAAAAAAAAGAAATACAGATTAAGGCAGTCTTGAGCTCCTTCAGGTCCTTAGTATCACTAAGGACCCAGGCTCTTTTTTCTTCCTGTTCTGCTACCCTCCCATGTGTGGTTTCATCTTTACTGCTGTTGTCACATCATGTCTGCACTCCAGGCAGAAAGAAGAGAGAAGGGAAAACCATAAAATGAGAGTGCCAGCTCAGCCTACTCCTTTTTAACAGAAAAACAATGGCTTTCTTGGAAGAAACACCCAGTAGATGCTTATGTAGGCCACAAAGGTGTCATGTGGTCTGGGAAATCATTTTTTTTGGCTTGGCACACTATACTCTGAACACAGTTTTTCAGTTAGGAAGAAAGAACAGGAGACTGGATGTTGGAGAGGCAATAAGCACAACCCCTTTGGCTAAACACATATATATATATATATACCCTTCTTCCCATTTACAGAATACAACCGTTCACTACCTACTCCCTGAGGTCTCAGCTAGACTCAAATCAAGGATTTCTGGTTGATGTGCTAGCTTCTCCAACAGGTCTAGCTGTGGCTCACATGGTAGATACCTACTAGACCTCAGTAAAAAATAAACAGGATACAGAGATGAAAACTTGGACTGGGAAATATACAGCAGTCACTTGTCCATAGCAAATCTTAAACCCCGCTAGACTGAAAGAGCAAGGGCTCCTTCTTTGGCAAAGGCATAAATTCTGTAGTATATAGACAATCTGGCAGGATCTAATTCTATTTTCTGGGAGACTGAAAGACTCTGGCCTACTGTCTTTCAAGGCTCCTGGTTCTCTCCTCTGGCAGCCTCCTCCTCCAGAGGTGGAGATATTAGGGAAGATGCCCTTTTTTGGGGGCTCTGAAAGTTTTCATTGTCTACTTCCTAATGATATGCGTTCAGGGTCCCAGGGATGGGCTTAAGGGTTGAAGAGAGCTAGCCAGGCCTGGGGTTTCCTGGCAATGCAATGCACTCAAAAACTTTATAAGCTTCAAATATGTTTCCAGTAATTTCCATGTGCAAGTAGCCATGGCAGACATCTTGATGACTATCATCCTTTGGTAATAGCCTCTACATTCTGCTCATCTCCCTAACGCTTACCTTTCAACAGTTTTGAATGTTATCTTTTTTTTTCCCCCTGAGATAAGGTCTTGCTCTGTCGCCTGGGCTAGAGTGTAGAGTGGCAATCTCAAACTCCTGGGCTCAAGCAATTCTCCTGCCTCAGCTTCCTGAGTAGCTGGGACTACAGGTGTGCACCACTATGCCCGGCTAATTTTTCTATTTTCAGAAGAGATGGGATCTCCCTCTTGCTCAGGTTGGTCTTAAACTCCTCAGCTCAAGCGAACCTCCTGCCTCAGCCTCTTAGAGTGCTAGGATCGCAGGAGTGAGCCACTGTGCCTGGCCTTTTGAATGTCCTCTTTGATTGTTGTTGTGCCCAAAGATACTTTATGGAATAAAAACAAAATATAATGTGAAATGAGAATCTGCTGAAGCCCCACCAGGATTCTGGATGTATAATGAAGGATTGTTAACTATATTTCCATTTCCTAAAATCCAAAATCTCCTGAATTAAAATAACTAATTATAGAATAAAAGGTAAACAAATAGACAGTCTAGGTGGGTGATAAATGATGCCAGAAAAATTTAGAAGCACAAATAAATACGATAAAAGTACATAGTTGTACCATCTTCATAACTGCAGTTTTGCATTATAGCCAGGGTTTAAGATAAAAAAGAAAAAAATAAGTTAATTACTTTTAAAAAATCTGGTAAAACTGAGTTTCATAAAGCAGCATTATAAACTGTTATCTTACAAATATATACAATATATACCATGTTGCCTGGCAGAATGAAACTGTTTTATTACCCAGCATTAAAACTGCTATAATTGTTCACTATTTTAAAACACATGGCAGTCAGAAACCATTGTTCTTTAATTTTACTTACGCAGTGTATTGTGGTCTGTGTGAATACCTTGTATAACAGATGTTCTGAGTAACAATTCAACATCGGAACCTACTTTCATTAGCTGTTAAGAAAACCAAACAAATAGAGTAAATCCTTTGTGTATTTCATATGAATGTACTCTTTTTGAAAACTATAGTTTTACTGTAATTTCTTTTTAGGTAACATAGTAGTTCCCCCTTATCCATGGTTTCAGTTACTTATGGTCAACTGCATCCAAAAATATTAAATGGAAAATTCCAAAAATAAACAATTTATAAGTTTGCAATTGCGTGTGAGCAGCATGACACACACTCACGCTGTCTCATTCCATCCTGCCTGGGATGTGAATCACTGTTTGTCTCGCATATCCACACTGTACACTGCCCACCCCTTAGTCGCTTAGTAGCCATCTCAGTTATCAGATCAATTGTTGCTATGCTGCAGAGCTTTATGTTCAAGTAACTCTTATTTTACTTAATAATGGCCTCAAGGCACAAGAATACTGTGCCGAATTTATGAATTAAACTTTATCATAGGTATGTGTGTATAGGAAAAAACATAGTATCTATAGGGCTCAGCACTACCAGTGGTTTCAGGCATTCACTGGGAGTCTTAGAACATATACCCCAAGGATAAGTGGGAATGACTGTACTGCTTTTATCTTTTTATGACCATTCCAAATGGTACAGAAAGCTGAGACATGCGTATAGTTTTAACTTTTATCTATCTATTCCATATTTTGTTCCAAAACAGATTTACAGTATTTTTTTGTGACAATTTGTATTTTAAAATGTGTTTAAAAATGCATATTTTTTTTGGGGGGGGGGCGAGTCTTTCTTTTATAGAGTTAGATGTTCTGAACACTAGAAAGAATATTGGTCTAGGAGTCAGAACACCCGAATTCCAACTTTGTCTCTGTCATTAAGTGTATGGCCTTTGGTTAATCTCCTACTTTCTTTGAGTTTCAGACCTAATCAAACGCGGTGGACCCCTAAGGGACCTTGAGACTCTTTCAGGAATCTGTGAGTTCAAAATTATTTTCATAACATTATAGCCTTCTGCATTATTTGAGTTTTGAGCAGATAAGTAGAGTTTTCTCCATGGAAATATCATTTTTACTGGAAAGAACCACTGACAAACCAATATTATTCAGACTTAGCTACTTGGCAGACATTTTCTTGAAGAAGTAGAGTGTGTTGCTTCAATGAAAACAACTGACAGTATTTGCTGACAATGTTAAGATTGAAGCTTTCAAGCAAAAACCATAATTCTGGAGAGTTTGTATCCATCATGGTGAGCTTAATAGCCTCACAATATTTGAAAGATTTTTCTGATGAGATGGATATTGATATTAATAGATGTAATTTAAAAATATTATATAATGAACTATGTCAACATTTCTATATTACTTAGTAAACCTGTATTTTCTAAATCATCAGTGCATGATGTTACAAAATCATGCATAGGTAAAAAATCCATTCAAAGGAAAATGACGATTAAAATCCACTCGTCTACCTTGAGGGCATGTGAGAAAAGAATATCCTGTGAAGAGACAATGGCATAAAGACTCTGAGATAGGAAAGTTCTTAGTAAGTTCAAGGAGGTTCAAAGGCAGCTCTGAGATTGGAAGAGTTAAGGGGGATATGGTTCACGCTGAGGCGGTAAGGTAACAAGAGTCAGATGACATGTAGCCTTGCAGACCACGGTGGGCCCTGATTTTTCTTTGAATATGAGAAGCCATGGGGGTTGTGAGTAGAAGAGTAAAGGGATATGCCTTTTTTTTTTTTTTTTTTTTAGAGACAGGGTCTTGCTCTCTTGCCTATGCTACAGAGCAGTGGCACAATCATAGCTCACAGCAACCTCAAACTCCTGGGCTTAAACAATCTTCCTGCCTCAGCCTCCTGAGTAGCTGGGATTACAGGTGTGTGCCATCATAACCAGCTAATTTAAAAATTTTTTTTCAGATGGGGTCTGTGTTGCTCAGGCTAGTCTTAAATTCCTGGCTTCAAGGGATTGTCTTGCCTTGGCCTCCCAAAGTGCTAGGATTACAATGAGTAAGATGTGCAACGTTTGGGGGATGGACACGTTTGAAGCTCTTACTTGAGGGGGGAGGGGGCATGGGCAACATATGTAATCTTAACACTTGTACCCCCATAATACGCTAAAATAAAAAAAATAAAAAATAAAAATAAAAATAAATAAATAAATATACAATGCCAAAAAAACCCCAAAGTGCTAGGATTATAGGTGTGAGCCACCATGCCCACCCAGATATGCCTTTTATTTAAAGGCTCACTCTGTCTTTAAATGTATTGATAATAGGCTGTAGGGAGTGAGGATGGAGGGAGGGAGGCCCATTAGGAGGCTGTTGTAACAGTCTAGAGAAAGATGATGGTGACTTGGGACTAGGAGATAACAAAGGGAAGTTGAGAACTGGTCAAATTCTGGATATATTTTGAGGGTTAAACCAATAGGATTTGCTGACAGATTAATATAATTTTGAGAGGAAAGCAATCTAGAAAGTACTAAGGTTTTTGGTCTGAGCATTAAAAGGAGGGAACTGCCATTACTTTACATGGAAAAGGATGTGGGTGAGCAAAGTCTCACCTTCTGACACCTGGGAAGGGGCTTGGCAGGGTAGAGAAAGGAGAAAAAATGGGCCTCCTTACCCATTGGAGGTACACAAACTGAGTTGACACATATAACTAAGGCTGGAAACAAGGCTAGATAAGGAACAAGGGATTAGGGGAGATCAGAGAGGATGAGGACGAGGTGGTCTGTATGAATCCTGGAGTCAGAAAAAAAAATCCATTGCTCTAACATATAACAGAGTTCTGTATTACAACTAACCTTTAAGAAATTACCACATGTTGAAGTGTAGTATCAAAGAATATTCACAGTTATCTCAAAAGCTATTATATATTTCTACCCTTTTCCAACTACACATCTGTATGAGGCTGAATTTTCATATACTTTAACCTAAAAACATATTGTACTAGATTGAAGTAGATATGAGAATTTAGCTGACTTCTATTAAGCCAGCAGATATTAAAGAGATCTGCAAAAATGTAAACAATGCCACTCTTCTCACTAAATTTTTTCTGAAAATAGTTATTTTTCATAAACATTTGTTAACATGCAATAGGTTTATTATCTTAAAATGAATTAATCAATATATATATTTTAAATTTCTAAGTGTAAAATTTCTAATGTGTAAATATTGATATAATAAAGCTTTTTGGGGTCCTTAATTTATAAGAGGGCAAAGATGTCCTGAGACCACCAAGTTTAAGAACTGCTAGACTAGCAGATGCCTCAGACTCCTTTTGGTACCAAGAGTTTGTGAACCCTCTAATAATGACAATGTAATTATCTCAAACTTCTAAAAATATTTGCAGAGTTGCAGAAAGAACAAAATATAAATTTGTATGTAACAAATATCTAACTCCTCGATTGCTTAATGTTAAATTAATGCTAAGTAAAATGAATTTGGGAGCATATAGTTCATTTTCCCAGTTTAGGTGATATAAATAGAACTCAATCAAAAAATCTTTAATCATAATTTGAAAATTTAAAAATCATTACCAGATTGTTATTAATCAGTCTACTAAGTATTAATAGCAAAGAGTACAATCTTCCTCATATGCCTTTTAGCCTCTCTTCAAGTCATGACTTGATTATACTGTCATCTTAATTTCTGCCATGAATAAAAATTATATATTTCCTATTGGCTCTATCATATGTTTCAGCAAGATCTTTCCCTTTTTTCTTTTTGTTATAGAGATGGAATACTTAGGCTATCTCCTTTTGTCTCATTAGCTTGATTATTATAAGCATATAGTATTTTAAAAATAGTATTTTTCTCTAAATAAACATAAATGTATTTTATCAGATTTTTTTTACTTGTGGAAATTCTATCAAACATGGAAGAATTCCTCTAATTTGTATCTTCCTTTTTACCAAATCAGTTCTTAGAATCATAACTACCCTACAAATAATTTTCCATTTTTTATTTCCTTCCTAAGAGTCCTTTCCTTTATACAAAGTTAGACACAGGAAGCTCAGAACAGAGATAATGTGTATATGCCAGAATACACATTATATAGGAAAAGAATCACTGTGCATTTTTTCAATGAACATGTACTGGGTGTACTAGGGAGCCCAGAGACAAATGTCAGTAGAGTGTCTTCAACTAGAGCAAGTGGCCAAAATGCAAATAAAGGAGGCAAGCAAGAATAGTTCATAAGCTGTTTGTGGCTATGTATGTCATTGGCAAGATAGGAATTAAAAAAAAAAAAAAAATCTAACTGCCTCGTTGAGCTAAAAGAGCAGAAGTTCCCTCTATAGTTCTGAGTTAATACAATACTCACTTTCCCTTAGTTTTAGTCACTTGCTGTAGGCGAAGACAAAATTTCTGGAGTTTCTGGATTGGTTCAGCTGCTCTTGCTTTGACCATGGCTACCTCTATATTCTTTTTGTAGGACAACTTGCTGTGTTTTGGGTATAGGTAGGCATGTGACCCTGAGGAGGTGAGCCATGCCAAATAAGTGAAGGTTATCTATGGTTGTGATGGTGTTAACTGTCAAGTAATGATCTTTATTTCATATAACTCCTCTATTTTCATCATTTCCTTCCTTTTAGCCAAGAAAATTTTATGAGTTTTATTGTGATTGAAAAACTCAATTACTGTACCTCTTCTATTTTCTTAGGAGAAGTCTCATTTTTATTACTTTTGAATTCTTCATTTATCTTTATTCTGGCTGCTAGAGAGAGAAAAAATATATATAGTTATTTGCTTTTCTAATCTATAATTCCTATCTCAATAATTTATATGTTATTGGCTGGGCGTGGTGGCTCATGCCTGTAATCCTAGTACTCTGGGAGGCCGAAGGGGGCGGATCGCTCGAGGTCAGGAGTTCAAAACCAGCCTGAGCAAGAGCGAGACCCCCCCC
>VSMD01109779.1:0-14924 GCA_008750895.1 Mirza zaza
TTTTTCTCCCTCTTTAAGTGGTGCAGAAAATGTGGTTTTTACTTATATTTTTTCATCCAGAATATCAATAATACTCAAGAATAAACACCACCTTTTGAAGTGAGTGGCAAATCTAACTCTAGAATGGAGGATGACATATTTTCCTAAAAGTACTCTCTTCCACTGTTTTGGAAATCTAAATGTGTCACATCTAGAATATATGGTTCAAGGAATAAGGTTGACTACAAACATACTGAAATATGTTTTGTACCATATACATGGATGTCAGCTCTATGACAGAACTTTTTACCTTTTCCAAAGAGATAAAACTGCTAAATATTAATATAAATTCTTAGAAATTATAAAACATAATTATAAGCATTCTTAATAATTGCAATTCTAATTATTAAGTTTCTTATGTATTCAATGGTAAGGACTACTTTTTAAAATAAAGAATGATAGATTTTTGTCACTTCCCACAGCTATTCTAGATAATGAGATGATCGTGTGTTTGCTTTTTTGCATACTTTTGATATGTAATCTTTTCATTGACTTCACACACTCTTTTCAGAAGTCAAAAATTTGAGAGAATACACACACATATGTAGGGATGATTCTGTTAGGCAATGATTAAATTGTAGTTAATGTTGAAAAATATGTTGTATGGTATGAAAGGATAATAATATTTAATGTAAAGCAAACTATACAAAAATTACTTAAAGGTGAAAACTTTTGTTTTTAAGACCAACTTTTAATGTACCCCATTACTTAAGGGAGTTTTTTTCTTTTAATATTCCACACGTTATTCTGCTTCTCAGACTAAGCATCACTTTACTCAGCATTTCTCAAAATATATTCTTATAGACCAGTAGTCCTGTAAGGTTTTCCATAGAAAAAGGTTTACATGCTCCAATAGGTTTGGGAAACCACACATAGCCTATGCCCTCCTTGAGAATTTATACGCATAGGCAAACTGAAGGCTCTCAGAAGTCCAGGAGTACCATTGTTAGTTTAATCTAGAATTTTTCAAACTTATTTGTGATGTCCATTAAAAGTCACAGGAACCATTTTTTGTGGCCTTTGTCCTGTCATAATAGCTATGAAATTATATTACATGAATTAAGATTTTGCCAGTTATAATCAATTTTCATAGTAATTATTCTTAATAAATTGATTCTTACTGCTGCCTCATGAAATGTTAACTTGGCAGATCATTATAGGCTTCTAAATACACACACAGTGTCTTTCTTATTTATCTGTAAACATATGTCTTCATAGGTTTTTGGTAAATTCTTCAAATAAATTCAAAGTATTTCAGAGTATTACCTCTCCATTCTAAATTTGAATTTGAAAAGTTAATGTGCCTGAACAGAGCTAGAATTTTAAGCTGAAAATTAGAAATAAGTTTAATGAAATAAGGGTAAACAATACTTGATCTAAAGCCATGAAGAGCTTGAGGAAAAATTTAAAGTTGAAAACTACACATTGTAGACAGAGGTAGATTTTCTTTTTATTTATTTAAAAAAGGAACTGAATCTTTAAACCTACTTTCAAATCATTCAGTGAAGACGAGCAGTTGGAGGAGGCTTTCTGCAAGCTCACATATTATCTTTCAGTTTCTCTGCCTCCAGACCCACGTATCCCGCCTGTTGTTCAGTTTCTTCGAATGAACTGAACACGATCGTATCGAATTGGTGATCTGAATCCCATTTCTCCTCGCCTTTTCAAAACCATTCCATAATCTCTCTTCGGCACCGTCAATTTTTCTCTCTTTTTTGGAACACCCCTAAGATTGCTGTTATTACTTCCATCTTTAAAAAATAAAAATAAAAAAAGGACAGATTTTTTTTAAGATAGTGCGTTGATGCAACAGTCCTTGCTAGTTTTCTGGCCTCCATTTCTTCCTCCCTCAGACAAAAGTCCCTAGAAAGAGCTGTTTATAGTTACTTTTAGTTGGGTTTTTAAAGTCATTTTTCTTCTCTATTTCCTTTGCAGAACCCATACAATTTGGCCTTCATCCCCGCTGTTTTCAAAATCAACAGTGACTTCCATGCTACATATCCCAGTAAGGACCCCAGGCTCCTCTGCTACCCCTCAGAGCTCGTCCTCTAACAATCTCCTTCCTTGCCTACTCTGTTCCAGTCACATTGGCCCTTTGCTGTTCCTCAAACATGCCACACACTCTCCTTTCTCAGGGCATTTGCAACTGGTATTCCTTCTGTCTAAAATTCTCTTCCCTCAGGTATTCAGAGAGTTCATTTCCCCACTTTTTTTTAGGTTTCTGGATCAAATTTCAACTTATTAGGTGAATTTCCCTGACCACTTACATAAATTAAGTACCTTGCATTCTGGTACTTCTCATCACTCTGGTTTCTCTCAGCAACACTTATTAATTGAAAAATAAATGCTAAATATTTACCTATACATTTGGTTCTTTTTTTATCTTCCAAAGTTTTTTTTTTAATATACATTTGTTTTTGTCTATTTCATCTACATCACAAATACCATGTGGACTACACCTGGCAGATGTTTTCTTACTATGTTCTTAGCTGTGTCCCCAGTTGTGGAATAGACCTGAAATGCAATAGGCACTCATTGCATATTTGCTGAATAAAGGAATGTGGGCATATATCGAGTCTTTGAGATGCATAAAACATTAGGTTGGCCATTAAAGAGCTAAATTATGAGTAAGGTATAGGTTTATTGATCTTTGTAATAATGCCACACTGGCTAAGAGTACCAGGAAGACTTTGTGGATGGCTTTGAACTACTCCTAAAAGATTGCTAGGACAGCTACACATGGAAGTATTGGGGAATTTTGAGTACATAATAAAAAAAGAACCAAGGTTGGAAAGTGTTGAGGAAATAGTGACTAAGCTAGTTTGTATAAATCAAGGGATAGTGTCATTGAGAATGAAAAGAAGCAAGTAGAATATATCAGGGGAAAACAGCCCAAATATCAATATAGCCTTCTCTTCTTCTCACTGGAAATCTATTATTACTTTTTTCTAAAATTCAGAGACAGGAATTATCTTTTTACATTAACTTTATTAGTTTTAAAGTCCTATTTTTACTAATTTTACCATGAATTGTATTTATTGATACAATTGTCTCTAGACACAATTTATACAATATGTCTCTAGACACATATTTCTTAAAGTCCTCAAAAGCAAAAGACCACTGATGCATATATTTATTTATATTATTTACATTTCTGCCTAAGATCATTCCTTCTACCTGGTAGGCATTCAATAAAAGTTTGATGTAAGCTATTGTTTGAATGTGTCCCCAATTTACATGTGTCGGAAATGGAATCCTCGATGTGGCAGTATTGAGAGGTGGTGGATTTAAGAGGCGATTGCACGTGAGGCTCGGCATCCATTCATGACTAAAAAATTAGTCAGTTATCATGAAAGTGGAACTGGTGGCTCTATAAGAACAAGAAGAGAGACCTGAGTAGGCATCTACCATGCATGGCCTTCTTGCCATGTGATGCCCTGAACCACCTCAGGACTCTAGCCAGTCTCCACCAGCCAGAAGGCCCTCACCAGATGTAGCCCCTCAACGTTGGACTTCTCAGCCTCCATAACTGTAAGAAATAAATTCCTTTTCCTTATAAATCACCCAGTGTCAGTTATTCTGTTATAAGAACAGAAAATAGACTAAAATAATACATTAATAAAGAGATCTTTAAGAGCAAAAGTACTAAGCCAGAATATTGAAAATGTACATTGAGGAAATAGTATTTTTTAATGCTGGTTTGTTGAATTGGTAGGAAATGGATAGGAAATGGAAGCCTAAACAAAATTTTTGAACTTACAAGTTACAATCTAACTTGTATTTCAGAGAGATTAATCTAGCATCATAGATTTTATTACAGCAGGGGACATTCAGGACAGGGAGGCAATGTAGGAAACAAATCCAGTAGGCATTGCCAACTTGTTAAGAGGTAATGAGTGTCTGAAGTGGAGTGGAACAAATGAAGATAGAAAAAAGGGGACAAAATTAAAGGCTATTGTTTAGGTATCAACTATAACTATAGAATATTTAATTATGACAAAAGATTTTAGACTGGGAGATTTAAAAAATAGTAGACTCATTACCAGAAAAAGGGAAATAGGAACCTTTTAGGTAAGATTTGATTTGGGATTTAGACACATTAGCTGGGGGTGCTTTTGCTATCTATATGGACCTTTTTAAGAAACCACTGTTAAAATATGTTTAGAATTAAAGGTAAAGGTCAATGCTAAAGATATAGATAATCTATAAAGATATAGATTTTGGATACTCCTGCAAAAAAACTGATGATTAAAGCTTTGCTTGATTATTCTAATTATCCTTTTAGACTATAGTAAGTGGAGTGGGGAAGAAAAAATTCCAATTAACTGGCTTTTGAATTAGTGTATTTGTCAATGAAAATCCATAACAAAATGTAAGTAAAAGCAGAGAGAAAGTGAGTCAAGAGAATCTGTGAATGAAGAATTAGCAGAAATTTGGGTTAAAGCGTAAGTAGTAAAATAATCAAATAATAATTAAAAAATAAAAAAATAAATAATCTTTATATATGGAAAGAGTTTAATAATACCATCATAGTAGTCTTTCTTAGGGTTACTATGGGCTAACCTCCACTTTTTGTTTTATGGGATGGTCCACTAATTATTAATTCACGTTAGTCAATATTCATTGTGATCTTATTTTTTGCCAAGTACTTGAATTGAAAAGTTTGCTAATCTGATTGCTATCTCTCAAAGTGCTTTCTATTTAGTAATGAGACATGCACGCAAGAAAATATGAAGATATGTCTTGCTTATGATGCTGGAAATATCCATCTATCCCACTGGGGACACCAATAAGCCAGTGGTTCATTCTGCTTCTATAGTTAAGTGTGAAAATTCTGCAGGGCAGTGTTAAATGAATTATCTTCAGAAAAAATATATGCCCTCTCTTCTCCACCCTCCAGGGATGGGAGAGGATGTGAACAGGAAAGCACAAGAAGGGCTCTTTTGGAAGTCATAGCACTGTAAACAAAAACTCGGCCATAAAATGTAGCATGGCATTTAGGAGAACTTCTAGTATATTATTCAACTATACATGAGTTACTTTGGCACAAGAGGAAGCTGGATCAGAGATCAGGATCCCTATAATGAAAATTTTTGTCTACTGTGATGAAGAGTTAAGAGCGCTAACCTATAAAGAGAAGTTTTTGATCTAATTAGCACTTTAGAAATATCCCTGGCATCAGTGTAGTGGGTAAAACTATTGGGGCGGGGGGGAGGGGATGGCAGAGACGGTCAAAAAAAGAATTGCACTATCTGGGAAAGCTAGCAAAGAGATTAGGTTCATTACTCCCAGTAATTAGAGGAGTAATCATCTCCTCTAGACTACTGGCCGTGAGATAGAGAGAAGTAGGTTCACTGGATTTGGTAATTGTTTAGATATGAGAATGAGGGAAAAGGAGGCAATAAGACCTAGTCATCTTGAAAAGCTAAGTGGATAAAGCTGACTTCCACAAGATAGGAAAAGTGAGAGCAGAAGTATATCTGAAAGAAAAAGTCATGAGGTTACTTTTGGGTATGTGGAGTCTAAGATGTCCATTATCATCCAAGAGGAAGTGCTCACTCAGCAGGTATTGAAGTGTTTTCAAACTCAGGAAAGATATCAAGGCTGAGGTTTGTGGAATCACTGTAATATAACTAGTAATTTAAGGCTTCAGAGGAGATGAGACTAACTTATGAAGAGTATGGAGAGAAACAGAAAATAGGGTTAGAATCCTAAGAATACAAATGTTTCAGGAGCACACAGAAGTATCTAAGAATAAACTGCCAAGGATGTGCGATAGCAAGCAAAATTGGTAATCACGAGGCAATTAGAAAAATCGAAGTCATAAAGGTGTTGAGGGAATACATTAATGACATGACACCAGGTTGTAAAAAGATGGCAGTAAATTTATAGCAGTGGGTAATGGGGCTGAGGGATTATCTAGGGAAGAAAAGAAGCCTAATTCTGACCACGGCAAACGTCTGAGTTAGATTAAAAAAAAATAAGGACAGTTTATATGGATATATAGATACAGATAGATAATGGCTGGATACATAGCTAGATAGGTAGATAGATAGACCATTCCCACAGTATGTCTTCATGTGAGTTCATGATTTTGTAATTGTGTTTACTTCTTCACTTTGTACTGTAAGTTTGCTGAGGAGCTGAGCCTTGCCCTGTCTAATACTTATTGTATCCTATGGTGTATAATATAATCATTCACAACTGTAAAATGCTGAAAATATTATTGAATAATAATATATTGAAATATTCTGAATGCTTTATTTAAAAATTGAATTTATTTGTCTGGTCACTTAGAATTGATTCGAAATTTTGGTTTACAATATTAACTCACACATTAGAATGATGATATTTATATGGGAAAAGCTATGCAAAGCAAATCAGAACTCTGTTAGTCCAGCATAAACACAATCTGGGTCTCTTTACTTTTTAGAAGCCTTCTGAATGATGATTCATGGTTTGAGATGCAAGGAGCAAGAACCATAAATTCTTCATGTTCTAGCATCACTGACACTCAATACACTAGGTGCATTTCTCCAGCACACCTGGCACCTTTGAAAATGTTAAGTCACATCATAACAAATTTTTTTGAATTCCAGTCCTCTGGAATCATTGATGCAGAAGGTTTCTTGGTAAAGCTCAGGTCTGAAATGATTGTGTGTTTCTTTTCCTCATAATTGAGACTCCTATGGTTTATAGAGATTTGGCATGGTGCTGAAACCTTCCCTTCAGCCAGCTTGCCACTCCAGATGGCATTGCCTTTCTGAACAAGCTGAATCCTCTGGTCATGAAGGTAAAATAGCATTTATTTATTAGTCCTTGGCTAGTCTTGCTTACTGCTATTATTCACTTCATTGATCATGAGTATACGGTTCTTAACTCTTAATATTACTGAATAGTGGTAGGCATTTTTTCACACTTTCCAGGCTGATAATTTCAACAAGTAAAAACTAATAGTTCAGTTTTTAAAAATCATGTAAGTTACCTATGTACCTGGATTTATGCCAAGTTAGACATAAAATGCACTTTTTATGTAGCTTGTACTGTTTCTTGTATTCTTTGAGAATATGATTGATTCTTTCTTTTTAGTGATTTTTTAAAATAAATTTGAGCTCCTAATTTATATATTAAAGGTTTCTAAAAGGAGAATTTATTCATGAACAAAATTAAACCTTTAGAAAAACATGTCTTACTTAATTAGATATATTTAATCAGTTGATTTTTATGAATCTTAAGTTCTAGAATATTAATTCTAGCACTGGCCCCCAAAAAACCAAGTGATTGGCCCCCATCCCGTCATCTAGTGATTTCTTCAAAATGGAGTATTCAGTATATACATCTCACTTTAAATGCTAAAATATTGAACCCAATCACATAGTCACTTTATAAGAGGTACTTGATAGGGATACATCAATTTTCCTTTAAAATTTCAATTACTTAATAATTTCTGGCTTCGGTCTTTCTACAAGACCAACTAACTTCAAAATAAATATCTTGCTCACTACCATTTCAAGTAAGACTTTTCAAATAATGAAAGTAAAAGAAAAGTTTTTTTTAAACGTAGAGAACTAACAATATTTTCTTTAGCACCACCTACATTTGTTCCATTTTTAGTTGGCATTTTATTCCAAGTAATTCTTGCACTAAATAATCAGGAGCATGATACATCTTCTCAGTAGTCCTTCCGTAGGTACCTCTGAAGGCAAAGGAATTAATACAGGTTTCTCCATCTGCCTTCTGTTTGTGTGAGATAACGTTAATACCCAATTTGTCTCTCAAAAAGTGCAAGTCACATTTTGAACTTCATCAGAGTTTTCCACGATATTGTTTAATGGCACACTATGGAGAGGCCCCAAGGTAGATTTTAAGGACAACACTAGATATCATGATGAGGATAATATTCTGTGTAAACAAAGACATTTGTCTCTTTACTGATATGATAATGATATCGCAAACACAAATAGAAGTCATTAACATATACTGCCATGCTTTGCTTAAACATTTCTCTCTGAGAAATGTGTCATTAGGCCATTTTGTCACTGACCTAATGACCATCATAGAGTGCACTTACACAAACCTAGGTGGCATAGCCTACTACACATCTGGGCATATGAGTATAGCTTACTGCTCCTAGGCTACAAACCTGTACAGCATATTACTACACTAAATACTACAGGCAGTTGTAACACAATGGAAGTTGTGTATGTCTAAACATAGAAAAGGTAGTACAGTCAAAACACAGTAATATCTTATGGGACTACCATTGCAAATGTGGTCTGTTGTTGACCTCAACGTCATTATGTGGCGCAAAACTATATATGAATATTCCTCATCGATATACCCATTTTCAGTATTTTGGTAAACCAGACTAGCAGTTGTCTATGCTATATGTGAACCAGGTAAGTTATATTATCCCCATTTTATAGGTGAGGAAATAGTTTTAAAAAACTTAAAGCATTGCATTTGTTTAAGCCTAGTGTTATTCTCTTATATTATTCCTTTGAACAGGAGAGAGGGAAATAAATATGAAAAAAGAAGAACTCAAAGGACAAATGCATAACAGTTCACTTTAGCCAATGAGTGGCTATATTTAGGTTTATGTTGGAAAAAGAGAAGTCACTTTATGTTTTAAAGAGAGAACATGAGTGAAAACTGTGGAAAAATAATAAGCAAGCCACTGGGGGTATGCATTGATCTCCTTCTTTCTCCTTTAGTAAATGAGTGTGAACACTGGTTATGGATTTGTATTGACCCTATATTAAAATGACAAATGGCCTTCACATTAGGTTGCACACAAGTCTCTTAATGAAACCCATTGTAACTTGTCAGATGCAACCTAAGAATTGAACTAGACATTGATGGACAAAACCTTCCACTGACCATTGAAAACATGTAGATTCTCCCTGATTAAATTGATGCTTCTGACTTTAATGAGCTGCTATTGATTGGACGTTTACTGCTACAATATATTATTATATTGCTGTTCACAGTGCCATACTTAAGAGGTTGTAAGCATTTCTGCTATAAATCCTTTGTTTAGAAGCTTGTAGCTCAAGCAAAACATATGCCAGTGATGTGATACATAACAACCAGAGTCACTGTGACTGCAAATTATTTTTCACAATTAAAAAATATACATATATATTTACCTATTTAGTAACTTCAATTTTCTGTGAATAACCAGAACAATGAAGGCCTGAACTAGTCTATAAATATATATTATATGAAAATGTATTAAAGAGTTCTTGTTGAAAAGAATATTTAATATAATATGCTTTACTGAACTACCTTATAAGACCAAAAGAAACAGGCCTAAAAATGGCAAATGGAAAATGATACTTTGCCAGCTTCTCCTTGAGTTTAAATCATGGACTATGAATGCAGTACTTGAGCTAGTTTTATACACACCATTATTATTAAAACAGTAACAATATAAGATAAAGATCATTTTGAACTAGAAAGCTAAAAAGCTGACATCTATCATTTTATTCTAAATAATTTTCTGAACCCTAAGAACATTTAAACATGTGTAAATATTTTTATTTTATTTAAAACATAAAGAGCTGATTTTAGAGTACATTTTTATTTGAAAAAGAATATCACTATCTTTAATTTTTGAGAGAAATACCCTTCTTCCATACCATGACACTTACAAATGTGACACTATTTTAAGCACCTAGTATATTATTTCTCTTGAGTAGACATTTAAATATTTGCTAGAGGCTTTAATGAATGGATGAATGAAAGGAATGAACGGATAAAAGTTATGAGAATCTCAATTTTGTCTCTTTAGTTCTAATGAAATTGTGGATATTACTTTAGTCAGAAAAGTATCAGTTTCTGGTTTTACTTTAAAATTTTAGTTCTGTATTTACTTCTCAAAAATAAACAAACTGTTTTAGACCACTTGAACCACTGATTATGGGCACAATTCCAGATGTATTTTGGAGTTCTTGGCCAAGAAAGAACACATTGACATGCTCTAGGACTATTCTTATAGTGTTAGAGAATTTTTAAGTGTCACCAACAAACCAAAATAAACAAATAGGTGCTTTACATCGAATAGGTAAAATCTAAACAAATGAAAGTCTGCTTATTGCTCAAAAAAAGCATATTTTAGAAATTAATTAACCATTAGGCCATTCTTTGAATACACTGTGTATATTAATATGTTTTACATCATTGCTAGGTATTACTAATATAGGTAGATAAATCATATTGCATTAATAGCTACATAAATGCCATTATATGCAAGAAACATATTGTTTATGATCTTTGGAAAATACATCATCCAGAAAGAAAACAAGATTTACTATTTTATGTTTCTCAATATCTGTGAAATCACTAGTTATACAAATAGTATCCTATTTGATTTTTGATGGAATTACCTGAAGACACCATTTAAATGTGACTATTTAGAATAATACCCCAGACACAAAGGAGTTGGTTGATTCTGACAAACCTTCTCAATGTTTTTAAAGTATATAGGAATACATATTAATGTTACAATGCTTCTGTAAACTGACTTATCTGGTTTCCAATAACATCTTTCAGTTGACGTATTTGCTATGATTTTAGTCCAGCGAGATGCGGAAGGTGCATGGGTAGAGAGTATAACAATTTGTAATTATGCTGAATGACATCTACAATTTATAGACACACTAACTTATAAAATTCAAAAAAGGGGAAGAATCATATTCAGAGAATTCAACTCACCATCCTCATGGTCATGAAACGAACAAAGGAAGGAGTTGGAGCAAAAAGGAGAGGGCCAGATTCTCTGCACATTAAAATCAATGGGAGCTTTACAGTAGAAGTGTCTGAGGCAGATTGTTTCTCTCCCAGCCACAGCCTGGTTCACTGAGCTATGCACCTTTATAATTGCCACAAGTATTGAAGTTGGGCTGAATATTTTCCAACTCTACCCACAGATAGAAAAGGTAGACTGAATAAAAATAGTCTTAACAGGGCATGTAAAGGAGTATCTCCATAATAATCTATTCAATTTTCAAATAAAAATATTTAGATATTTTAGGGTATTTTTTTTCTCACGATGTATGAGAAGTAATAAAAGGAAGAGTTATATTCATGCTAATTCCCAAGACTCTAAGAAAAAAAAATGTTTCCTCTCCATCATTTTGTAGATGATGAGAAAACTGATTAGGTCTTGAACCTGTGATGCCACTCTACAGACCAATGCAATGTCTTTTGTCTTCTCATTCTCAATAGTCTATGTAGAGCTGATTATATATCAGTTAACTCTATTGTCCTCAGTTTTCTTTTTGGGGGTTTAAACCTCATTTGAATACTATTACTAAGAGAAAAGGTAATGATGGGAGGGAAAAAGAAAAAGAATGAAATGAAAAGCAGGGCCAAGAAGGGAGAAAATGAGAGAACAATAACACTGAAGGGAAAAAAGAAAATAGATTGTGCGCAGCTATCTACTTCTAATGTGCACAAACAAAAATTATCTTTATTAATCCTCTGCTGTCTTTACTTCCTTAGAGCTCTCAACTAACAATTCAATGTTCTGCTCCTAATATTTACATGATTTTCTACACTTATATGTAACTCAGGTTTAGAATTTGACCTGTCATCCCAAAGAGGGCTAATTTTAAAAGTCAGTTCATTCTGAATTAAGCACAAACTTCAAAACTGTGCAAAGACTGTAGGTCTGTGTGGAGTGTCATGTTATTGTATCTTCTCTCTCAGAGATCTGAGCTATTAGCTAACCCATCATCTTTCTTGTTTATAGTTAAGTATAATGTGTATGTTTTCTGACCTTCAACCATGCTATGTACACAACACTCCCACACTAAAAGCATTTCTATAGAAACAAAAAGAATGAGGAAAATACTTATCACTCACATTGTTCTAGGGCTTTTATTTCTACCAGTTGCTTAAAATAGACATGATTGTAGTAGGAAACAGTTCCTCTAAGGAATAATGAGGCACAAAATGTACTGTTCATGAAAAATTGATACACACAAATCTTTTTACTATATCATAACACAATCCATCCTTTATTAGAAGTGCAAACTAAGATGTGGACATTTTCCTCCAACTGTGAGCTAATGCTTTCCAAAGATGGATCTAGAGAAAGCAAACTGTTTTATGACTCCGTCAATGTGTGGAAACATTTGAAAAGGTGCCTCCGTAAGAACAGTTTTAGAGAACATCCTTGTTCATCCAGAACCTCAACTTCATTGCTTTTTAATAAAATGAAATAGACACTTACCTTCCAATCTCATAAAGTTTCATTTTGTTCTAAGTTTCTCCAATCTGGAATCTAGAATTAAAAATGAACATTACTTTAAAGAAGTAAAGCAAGACTTTAGAGTATGCCAGTTGAACAAATGCAGGAAGAATTCTCCAGCTAAAAGCAGAGACTAATGAGTTCATTAGCAGCAGCTGCATTTATACATCAAGTAACTTTCAGGCAACAGATGAGTCTCGGTCCTTCTAAATTGTATAGCGTAGCAGTTAAAAGCAAGAACTGTAGAGCAGGGTTTCTCATTCTCAGCCCTATTGACATTTTGAAGCAAATAATTACTTGTTGTGGAAGCAGAGGAGTGAAGGGGTTTCCTGTGCATTGCAGGAAATGTAGCCAGATTCCTGGCCTGTACCGGCTAGATCCCAGCTACACTGCTCCCCCCACAGCGGACGTCAACCTAAAGCATCTCCAGACTCTGATAATAAATAATGCTGGGGGACAAACGTGTTCTGACCTCCTTGGAAAACCACGACTGCTTTAGACTAAGATTGGCCTAATTTCTAATTTGTCCATCCTTTATAGAGACAATGCACATAATTATTGAACTAACTTGATAGAATTGTAAAGATCAAAATATTAGAGTGCATTAGTACATTCTCTGGCACATAGTGTGTGGGAAAAATGTGTAATTATTGTTATCATGGGCAGAAATCTATGAACGACAATTGTTCTACCATGGAGTGGCCATCTTTTGGTTGTCACGACCATGTGAACATGAGATGAATTGACATCACTTGTGTTTATATTTATTTTCAGGGTCATTACAGTCATTATATTGACCCCATTCATTTCCCCTTTTCAATAATATTAAGTAATGATTGCCTTCTTTGCCTGTAAGCATTAATAAGCCAGAAACTGCAATGGAAATGTATAGTCTGAGCTTTTAGGGTGATATCTAACAAGTCATTACCAAGGCCAATGTCAAGGAGATTTTTCCCTATATTTTCTTCCATAAGTTTTATGGTTCCGCGTCTCATGTTTAGGTCTTTTATCAGTTTTGAGTTGATTTTTGTGTATAGTATAAGATAAGGACCCAATCTCTCTCCTCTCTCTCTCTCTCTCTCTCTCTCTCTCTCTCTCTCTTATCTTATTCTTTTTTGTATGTATAAATCCAGTTTTTCCGGCACCATTTATCAAAGATACTATCTTCTCCTGTCCTTTCCCCATTGCGTCTTTTTGGTGACCTTGTCAAAAAATGGTTAACCATTTATGTTTGGACTATTTCTGGGCTTTCTATTCTGTCCCACTACTTCATGGATTTATTTCTTTTTTTTTCAGAATTGCTTGGCTATACAGGGGCTTTTTATGGTTTCATACAAATTTTAGGATTGTTTTTTTCTATTTGTATGAAGAATTCCACTAGGATTTTGATAAGGATGGCATTGAATTGCTATATTGCTTTACATATTGTGGACATTCTAGCCATATTAATTCTTTCTATCTATAAGCATGGAATATATTTCCATTTATTTGCGTCCTCTTCAATTTATTTCATAAATGTCTTATAGTTTTCAGTATGTAGGTTGTTTACCTCTTTTGTTAAATTTATTCCTAAATTATGTTATTGTGAAATGGGATTTTTTTTTCATTTCTTTTCCAGCTAGGTTATTATTTGTGTATAGAAATGCCATGGATTTTTGTATGCTGATTTTATATCTTACAACTTTACTGAATTCACTTATTAGATCTAACAGTTTTTTAGTGGAGTCTTTGGGGTTTTTTACACATAAGGTCATGTCATCTGCAACTAGAGAAAATTTTATTTCTTCCTGTCTCATTTACTTACCTTTTATTTCTTTCTTTTTCTTTCTTTCTTCTTTTATTTTTTAGACAGGGTCTTCCTCTGTTTTCTGGGATAGAGTGCAGTATCATCATGATAGCTCACTGCAACCTCAAATCGTGGGCTCAAATGATCCCTCTACCTTAGCCTCCCAAGTAGCTGGGACTACAGGCATGCACCACCTTGCCTGGCTAATTTTTCAATTTTATCACAGAGATAGGGTCTCACTCTTTCTCAGGCTGGTCTTGAACTCCTGACCTCAAGTGATTCTCTCACCTTAGCCTCCCAAAGTGCTAGGATTACAGGTGTGAGCCACTGTGCCCAGCTCCTTTTCTTTTCTAATTGCTCTTGTTAGTACTTTTAGTACTATGTTGAATAGAAGTGGTGAGAGCAGGCTTCCTTGCCTTGTACCAGATCACAGAGGAAAAGCTTTCAGGTTCTCCCCATTGATTATGATGTTATCTGTGGGTTTCTCATAATTGATTTTTACTGTGTTGAGGAACTTTCCCTCTGTACTTAAACTGGTAAGCGTCTTTATCAAGAAAGGATGTTAAATTTTGTTAAATACTTTTTCTGCAGCAATTGATAGGATCATGGAGGTTTTTATTCAATCTGTTAATTGTACCACATTGACTGATATGCACATGTAAGAGCCTTGTGTTCCAGGCTTCAGGGCTAAGAGAAAAAAAGAAAAAAGAAAGCCTTGTGTGCCAGGGAAAATCCCTCTTGTTTGTGATGTGTAATCTTTTTGATGTGTTGTTGAATTTGATTTGCTAATATTTTATTGAGAATGTTTGCATCAGTGTTCATCAGAGATATCTGGCCTACAGT
>VSMD01109783.1:0-79618 GCA_008750895.1 Mirza zaza
TTTTGCGAGGACTAAATGAGATGATATCCATAAAACAGAGCGCAATGCTTAGCCTGTGCTGAGCTCTGGGTAAATGCTAGCTGTTATTTTCCAATCCCAGCCTTTGCTTTTATAGGTTCATTTGTATATTCAGCAAAAATTTATTAGGCACCTGTTGTAGACACTGTATAGTGCAGCCCCTTTAAAAATTGTAAGTGACTGTATTCAAACAAGTATATGTTCTAGGGGGTGGGGAGGCAGGGACAACACAAAGCCAGTGACATCAGGCAGTGATATATCGTGTGATGGGAAGGGTTAGAGTGACTGAGGGTGGGAGTGGAGGCTGTACTGCAGACAGTGCCTTGGTTAAAGAGAATAAATAAAATGGAGCGGTGAGCCCGCTGAGCCCTGGGAGAGTGGCATTCCAGGCAGAGGGAGCGGACAGTGCAAAGGCCCTGAGGCAGGGACATGGCGGATGGGCTTGAGGGGTCCTGGGTGGCCAGAGCTTGATGAGTATGGAAGGTATGGAATTGGAGAGCCCCATAATGTCATGTCTAGGCTTTACTTGAAGGGGATGAGAAGGCAGTGGTGTTCTGAGTGGCGGCGTGATGAGGAAATGCTCTCAGCTTAGATGTCAGCGACGACTATAGGCAGGCATTCTTTCTTCTCTGATCCCTCAAATGGTGCGCAGAACGAGGCAGGCTGAGCAAGGACTGTGGGTTAGAAGCTTGAACGTGGCTGGGAGGACACGATAGCCTGACTGCTGCCCTCTGGGAAGTCTGCTTGCAAGGTCGGCCCTTGGCTGGCATCTGGGCACTTGGGTTTTAGGGAGGCACCACTACCCTAACTGATAGGAGCGGCTCACTGTGCCTAAACTGGTTGTGCCAACAGTGTGCTTCATACTGCATTTCCCCTGGGAGTCTGGAAATTTGGTGCATGGACAATGCCTGCCTGACCAGCCCCTGATGAAAACCCTGGGCGCCGAGTCTCTAGTGAGCTTCCCAGGTAACGACGTGTCTCACGTATTGTCACAACTTGTTTCGGGAGGAATTAGGCCTGTCCCGTGTGACTCCACTGGAAGAGGACTCTGGGACGCTTACGCCTGGTGTCCTTCAGAATTCACCTCGTGTGCCTTGTCTCTAGGCCGATTTTGCTTTGTAGCCTTTTGCTGTAATGAATCGACAGCATGCTGAGTCCTGTGAATTCTCCTAGTGAGTCGCTGAGCCCCGGTGGCCTTGGGGACCCCTTGCACAACACCGTACAATGATTTATAATGATGAGCTTGTAATTCTTAAATGTTCTGGGAGCAGATTGCTTCTTTGTTTTAATGTCCGACACATGGTGAATATTTGACGAAACAGCTCCCTAATACGTCAGTATTTGGTGGAAAATGTTCATGTCCTTCCACTTAAGTAACCCCATTTCTAGGAATCTGGCCTAAGAACATTATTGGATCTTCAGGCAGAGCTTTCTGCACAAAGATGTTCTTCCCAGAATAATTTGTAATGCTGAAAATTTGATTGTAACTAAGTATCCAACATGGAAGAAATGGTAAAATAACCTTCATACACCAATATGATGAAATATTTTGCAGCCATAACAAACTTTGGAAAAAAATTATATTGTAATGATAAGTGAACGAATTAATATTACAAAAGTGTATGTATTCTCTCCAGAGATTTATGCTGAATGAAAATAAACCATCCCCAAAAGTTTATATACTGTATGATTCCATTTATATAACATCGTTGGAATAACAAAATTACAGAAATGGAGGACAGACTAGCGGTGGCCAGGGGTTCAGAAGGGGGTGGGGTAGGGGGGAAGTGGGCATGGCTATGAAAGGTCAGCCTGAGGGATCTTTGTGGTGATAGAATGTTCTATATCCTGACTGTATGGCTATTCATGTCCTGGTTGTGAGACTGTCCTGTGGTTTTACAAGATATTACCACTGGGGGGAAAGCAGGAAAAGAATACAAAATAATTCTTTTTGAGTTATTTCTTACAACTGCATGTGAATCTACAATGATCCCAAATAAAAAGTTGAATTAAAAAAAAAAAAACCCTGCTGGGATGTTAAAAAAAATTATGTGTTCTGCTATCACTTGTGTAGATAAGAGGCATAGAAGAACGTTAATGGTGGTTACTTTGGAGTGGAGACATTATAGGCAATTCTTTTCTTCTCTATACTGTATATTTCTGTGTATTCCACAATGAGCATGTGTTTAGCTTTTTATTTTGAAATAATTTTAGACCTACAGAAAAGTTGCAGAAAGGGTACTGAGAGTTTCCATACTCATCACTCATCTTCCCCTAATATTAACATCTTATGTAACTGAGCACAATTATCAAAACTAAGAAACTAACGTTGGTACAACACTGTTAACTATGCTACGGAACTGTATTGGAATTCAGTTAGTTTTTCCACTGATGTCCGTTTTCTGTCCTAGGATCATGCATTGCATTTGGCCCCTCTAATCTTTGATAATTCCCCAGTCATCTTTCTTTGTCTTTCATGGTCTTGGAGATTATTGGTAGGTTACAGTGTAGAAGGTCTGTCCATTTGGGTTTGCCTGGTGTTTTCTAATGATTTCCCTGATATTATGCATTTTTGGCAAGAATAACACAAAAGTGATAGCTGTATGTGTCCTTCTCAGTTCCTCATTTGAGAGGGACCATGATGTTGATATATCTTTACTGATGATGTTGACCATGCTCACTTGGTTGAGGTGTTGTCTGCCAGTTTTCTCCACTGCCAAGTTACTGTTTTCCCTTTTTTGAGTAATAAACATATTGAGGGGAGATACTTTGAGATTATGCAAATGCCCTGTTTCTCCTCAAGCTTTTGTTCTAGCATTTCTAGCATCCGTTGGCAGATCTTGCCTGTCTGTAGCAGTTATTACCATGGTGTTTGCTCAGTGGTGAATTTCTATTTCCCATGTCTCATCTACATTTAATAATAAGAATTATTTTGTAAGGAAGAACTTTCACTTCTTTCCCATTGGCCTATTTATTCAACACTTTCTGCTGTCAGTATGGCCTTAGAGATGTTTATTTTATTCTCTGGGTTACAATCTAATACTATTGCTCTTGATTTTGTCGCTCAAATTGTTCTAGCTTTGGCCATTGGGAGCTCCTTCAGGTTAACTCCTTTTGGCATATGCCCATGATATTTTGAGCATTTTTTTACTTTCTGGTAACAAAAGATACTCCAGGTTCATCTTGTATGTTTCCTCTGGAATCAACCACTTCTTCAAGGAACCTTGTTCTCTTTGTTGGATAGGGTATTTAGAAACCAAGATCTGGGTGCTAGGTGTGCTTATTGCTATTGGGGTATACTGCTTCTAGTCCCTTTCGGTGGACATAGCTAGGAAATATATATAGACACATTAACCCATGCAGACACACAAATCAGTAGTTGTTTTTTTGTCTTTCTCTCTATCCTGTTTGTCTAATTTTTTAAAACCTTGAGTTCATACTGATGCCCTCAATTCCAATCCAAAGTCTCAGGGTTCATTTTAGCCTTCTCACTTTCCTTACTTGCAACTTCTTTCTCTGACAGTGAGAAATCTTGCTCTTATTATTTATAATATATTTACTTATTTGCTCGACCTTAGTACACATAAAAGATGGTTTCAGAATTATAACTTATAGCCCCATGAGAAACACCTACAATTAGAGTATAGTATTTGTGCACAGTTCTTTTTTCTTTAGCCTTATGGGATCCAGTCAAAATGTTTTCCAGAGTTACTTAGGCTGGTTCTTTTCTTCCCCGCCCCCTTCAGTGTGGTGGTTTTATTCATTTGTAATACAACTATGTTCATTTGTTACTGTTTATATTTCATTTTGGGTTTCCCCCATATGTAATTGATTTTAATCATTTATTTTGGGGGCATATGAAATATTACCACAGTTCTAAGAGAGACACTTCTCTGAGTATATTCATACAAGTATACACTGAGATAGATAGGTACACTGGGTATATCAGTACAAATAGATACACTCAGAGAGGTGTGCATCCTTCTCATCCTTGTTTATTTGCTCTGTTCTTAGTTCCTTATTTTTTCTATTCATGTTCCACTCTCCTATTGGTAACTAGTCTCTTTAGTTTCTGGTGTATCCTCCTGTATTTCTTGTGCACAGATAAGCCCATACATATATCTTTTCTTATGTCACCTTCTTTTACTATAGTGAGGCAAAGTACTATGGATAGTTTTTTGCATTTTGCTTTTTTCACTTAACAGTATTTCTTGGAAATCACATTGGTTTATAGAGATCTTCTATAATGAACTTTTTAAACATTGGTAATCAGAAAAAAATTTCTAGCATCCCAAGGATCAGTTTTAAAATTCTATAAACCTAGTGGTGGTGATGACGATAATGATGATGGTATATAGTATAGGCATTACCATCAGTTGAGCAACTGCTGTATACGATGCTCAGTGTTTTATAGAGAGTATCTCATTGAATCCTCACTAGAGCCCTATGAAGTAGATACACTTCCAATTTTCTGATGAAGAAACTAAAGTTCAGCAATATTTAGAAACTTGCCCAAAGTCATAAAAAATAGGGCCAGAATATGAACCCTGGACTGTCCTGAGTTTGTGGCTTTGAGAAGAGCACATCAGCACCATGACAGATGTTGCAGGTTGAAACAAAGCCATGGGGGTTTTTAAAACCTGGCATGTCCCAGGCCTTAAAACCCTGTTGACTGTGAATTGGCTGCTGCCAAAGTGAGCACGTTACAGACGGCAGGAACATCAGGGTGATTGACTGCCTGTTTGTTCCAAAGAAATGGCCCTTCCTTCTTGGCCTCTAAGACAGGAGACGAGAGGGATGTTAGGCAGGGCCTGCTACCTGGGATGTAGCAATAGATCCCATCTCGCAGCTCCTAATCGCACGCCAGAGCACTAGTGCCATTAATAGGAAAGTACATTACCCCACAGGGCTGTTTGGTTTAGCAGGACTCTCAATCAAGCCCGAGTTACAGCAGTTTCTGCTAAAACTGTTTGTACAGCAGGAGTGGAAGAAGAATTTCTTTGGAGCAGGAGTCTGGCTTCTGTTGTGAATAGCGACAGCCTTTGGCAGAGAGGCGGTGCTCTCGAGTCGCTTGAAATCAGGGCTTCGAGAGTCTGCGTGCCCCAGGCCTCTACCCAGCACTCGACTTTCTAGCTGCGTGACCTTGGGCAAGTCACTTCACCTTTCAAAGCGCATCTATAAAGTGATGATAAGAGCCACCTTGTAGGCAGCCTCTGCCTAGCACATACCGAAATTCCAGACTCCTAGAAGGAAAGCAGGGGATCAGCATAAACAGCATTGTTCGTATAAACAATTTAGGCACAGTGAGCTGTTCTTAACAGTTAGGGTCATGGTAACTCTCCCAAAATCCAAGTTCCCAGGCTCAAGCCAAGCAAGAGCCAACCCTGCAAGCAGACCTTTGTAAAGAGAGCAGTTTTGGGTCTTTTATATTAATTCATTCTGCACACCATCCTATTGGGTGGTCGCTGGGTGGATTAAATGCGATAATCCAAGCAAAGCATTCGGCACATTACGTAGTGCAGTGAGCACTCACTAAATGTCGACTACAGTTACTTTGATATCCAGGGAATGAATTTTGATTGGTTCTTCTGCACCTTCATTGATCTGCTCATCATCCATCTACTCACCCATTCTCTGTCCGTTCCTTTGTTCATGGTTGATTGGCACCTGCTGTCGTGCAGTGGCTGTGCCAGTCTCTTAGGGACTTTTGAAGCAGCAGGATTAGCCATTTCCACCACATGATGGTGCATGTGGGTGTCCGATCTGGCTGCCTATTCGAGGTGGGTGGTGGTGGTAAGAAACCTTTGGGGCCTTCAAGGCAAATAAATCTAAAAGGACTCACTTTTTCACATTCAGAGTGAGTGGGATGAGTGTGCGGTGATCTGGGAACTTACCCTCCTGACGTCTTGCTGTTTGTCTTTTCCTCCTGCAGCCAAAGCTAAATCGAAATGCGGCCCGACATTCTTCCCCTGTGCCAGCGGCATCCACTGCATCATCGGTCGCTTCCGATGCAACGGGTTTGAGGACTGTCCCGACGGCAGCGACGAGGAGAACTGCAGTAAGTGCCAACCACCCAGACGCTGCTGTCCCTTGTTCTTGCCGGCCAGCCAAACCTGTCCAGATTGGCTACTCCCATCTCTGTCCTTCCCAAACCCAGAGGCTCTGTTTCTCTGTCACCCAGATTCTGTTCTTTCCCACTTCTTTCTTGTGAACATCTGCAAATGCTCAGCTGCCATTCACTGAGGCGCTCTACTAAGTGCCCTGGTCCCGAGGCAGACTTTATTTCTAGTTCTGACAACAGCTCTGCAAATGCAGGTGTGTTATCCCCTGTCAACGGAGAAGGGAGTTCAAGTTAGAGAGGTAAATGAACTCGTCCGGGATCACATAGCTCATAAGTGGCAGAGCATTTCTAGCTTCATTCCCACTCTCTTCTGATCGACTCTGACTCAATACCATGTTTATGTGCTTGCTTACTTTCCTTCTTACTTTGAGCTCCTTTTTTAGAAAGTGCATATAATAATATATATTGTATACATACTATAAGAATATATTCTTAGAAAAAAAGGTCCATGTAGAATAGATAAAGTCTTATTTGTGACTGCCTTGATTTGTTTTACATGCTGTGTATCATCCCATAGTATCAGTGTACACACACACACACACACACACACACACACACACACACACACTCTCATGTCCATCCTATCCCACCTGGACTCTTAGCAGTCTTGCTGTTGAGCTTAACTACTCCTTGGCCTGGGTGCAAACTCTTTCTTTCCAGCATCCCTGTTTCCACAGTGACTTCACATACAGCAGCCTCAGCGACCTTCAAGTGTCTCTTCCCTGCTTTAATACTGTTCCAGCTCTCCCAGCAAGTTGCTTTGTAGCTGGTCACTCTGACCACTGTTTCTTCTTCATTCCTTTCCCCTCAATGTTTAGACGACTCGAGCCTTTGTAACTATCATCAGCTCTGATCAAACTTACACATTCATTTTCTGTGCATATATATATATATATTTTTACAGACATTATTTTTAGAGTAGTTTTAGGTACAGAGCAAAACTGAAAGGAAAGTACGGAGATTCCCCATATCCCTCCAGCCCCCATAATGGGGGAAGGCACAGTCTCTTCCCCCATCATCAACATTCCCCACCAGAGGGGTACATTTCTTACAGCGTATGAACCTGTACTGACACAACATTGTCACTCAAAGTCCGTCGTTTACATTAAGGTTCGCTCTTGGTGTTGAACATTCTGTGGGTTTTGACAAGTGTGTAGTGACATGGATCCACCGTTAGAGCATCATACAGAGTGGTTTCTCCGCCCTAAACATTTTCTTGTTGTAAGGTTAGTAGAATGGCTACAACGCACCTTAGCAGAGAGGATGTGTACCACCAACAGGATAGGGGCCTGACCGAGAGGAATGACTGCAGCCAGGGAGTCTGGGCTGGATTTGTGTTCTGCCCTGATGAAGCCTGAGCTGGACGTGGTCCCTCCTCTCCTTACGAAGTGGTTCCTTGTCTCTACATGGGGGATGCCGAGAGCCTGCTTCCCAGGGTTATTGTGAGAATTAGAGGAAATAATCTCTGAAAAGTCATTAGTGTAGTGACTGGCAGAGAGTAATTGATTTTAAAAACTAGTGGTTTAAAACAAAACTGTGAGTGATTAAAAAGAAGACCATATTTACTAAGATTTTTGCCTTTGGCTTTGGATCTGCAAGGATATAACTTTGTTTATATTTCATTTAGTCCTTTAGTATGTGTGTACTAGCTTGATCTCAGCTTCCTACTGTCCATGGAGATCTTATAATCTAAGGGAGAAATTTTGTTTACACACACACACACATATACACACACACATGCATACGAGAGAATAATCCAATGATAATAAAAAGCAATGGAACGAATACATTATGGTATGTACATTCTAAATGTGCCATCCTACATATTCCCTGCCGTAAAGACCCTGTGTGATTTAAATGTTTGGATATTGGTCTTTAATTTTCTAAATGGCTAAATTAAATCCATTCCAAATTATGTCAATAGGGATTAAGCCAACATTTTCCTCTGGTTTGTCTACCATTTAAAACAGTGATTCTGAAGCTAAGTATTGGTGGTATGTTCCTTAGTCCCAGCTACTCAGGAGGCTAGACAGGAGGATTGCTTGAGCCTAGAAGTTCAAGGCCAGCCTGGGCAACGTAGCAAGACCCTGTCTCTAAAACAATAAATAAATAAATGAAATTTAAAAAAAAAATTTATAAATAGTGGTTCTGTTTTGAAAACTAGTAAATAAAATGAAGAATCAAACATTTATCCTTCCTTTCCTATATGAATTGTACTTTAGTGTAATCAAATAGCTGAATTAGAAACATTCTTTTTTTAATTGAAGAATATCAGCTAATAGAAGAATGGGAGAATTAGAGTATCTTCGCTTTACAAATACCCTAATGAAGAATAGGTCTAGGTAATGATCATCAATGCTGCTAAAACCATTAGGTAAAGAATTGATGGGATCTTTATAATGGATGGATTAGGCTGAAAACATCTAAAGCCACTAGTCAATCTTTTCACAGACAGCTTCAAATCAATATTGCATCACTTCAAGTGGAATGAAGAAATCTTGCTGCTCTACAGGTTTCTTTATGGAATAGTTGTCTTATGTAGTATAATATATCTATGTACATTAACAACCCCATTGATGTTTTAATTTTTGCTTTAAATATTCATATATATTTTAAAGGATCCCAGAGGAGAAGAATGTTCTATTACTCAGATATTTACCATGTTGGTTGCTCTTTCTTCATTCCTGTTGTTGCAAGTCTCCCATCATTTCCCTTTTGTCTGAAGAACTTCCTTTAGCAATTCTTTCAAGGAAGGTCTGCTGGCAATACATTATCTTAGCTTTCCTTCATCTGAAAATGTCTTTATTTCACCATCGTTCCTGAAGGATATTTTTACTGTGTATAGAATTCTGGGTTGACAGTTCTTTCCTCTAAGCTCTTTAAATATGCCACTTCCTTCTGGCTTCTATGATTTCTGAAGAGAAATTTGCAGTTATTCAAATTGTTTCCTCATAGATTATGTATCATTTTCCTTTAACTGCTTTGAAGTGTTTTTTTTTTCTTTCTTTAGTTTTCAGCATTTAGATCTCAGTGTGCTTGAGTGGGGATTTCTTTGAGTTTATCCTGTTTAGGGTTCCTGGAGCTATTTGAATTTGTAGGTTTTTGTCTTTTGCCATACTTAATACATTTCCAGCTATTGTTTCTTCAAATATTTTTAAAGTACTACACTTTTTTTTCTTTCCTTATGGGATTCAAATGACAACAATGTTAGATTTTTGTTGTTGTCCCACAGGTTCCTGAGGCTCTGTTCATTTTTAATCATGCCTCTTTCCTTTTTATTGCTCAGATTGGACAGTTTATTAATTTATCATCAAGTTTCCTTACTCTTTCCTCTGTCACTTCTAATCACTTTTAAGCCCATCAATGTTTTGTTTTGTTTTAATTTCAGTTATTGTATCTTTCAGTCCTAAAATGTTCTTTTGGTTTTTCTTTATATCTTCTGTTTCTTTGCTGAGACTTTCTGTTTTTCCATTTGTTTCAAGAGTATTATACTTGCTTGTTAGAGTATTTGTGTAATAGCTGTTTTAAAATCCTTGTCACATAATTCCAACATCCGTGTCATCTTGGTGTTGGTATCTGTTGATTGTCTTAACCCATGGAAGTTGAGATTTTCCTGGTTCTTCATTTGCAGGTAGTTTCAGATTATATTCTGGATATTTTGATTATTGTGGATGACACTCTGGGTCTTATTTAAATCCTGGGAGAATGCTTGTATTTTTGTTTTAGTAGGCAAATTTCCCAGTTGGGTCAGCCCACAAGCTTCTGCCAGCCCTCTGTGGGCTGTGTTTGCAGTCATTTTCAGACTGTTTTTGTGGTGCTGTTTGGATCAGTCCTGCATGTGCATCTCCCATTGGTGCATCTGCGAGTGCAGTTCACGATGTCTTTGATGTGCTGATGAGGACCAGGTCCCTGCATGTGCAGCTGCAGGTCACCCCAGGAGTTCATAAACAATTTTATGGGGTGGCTTTCGAAAGCTTCTCTCTCCTGTCAATCTCTCTGGTTCTTTCTAGCTTCCCAGGGCTCCAAGAGGGGAAAAGAACTAGTAAACTCCCCACCATTTTGGTGGTAGTTCACATTTTGGTCTTCTTCCCCATTTGACCTGCTCCAAATCACTTTTCACAATCTAACAATAGCTGTTGCATGCATTCCATGCAGGTTTTTAAAGCTGCATTCAGTGGGAGAGCCAGAGTGAGGGGGGACTACTGCCTTTTGACCCAGAACAGGAATTTCCCACAAGCCAGTTTCAGCAGCACAAAAAGAGAGAGAGAGTCTTCTGACGCGATACAAAAAGGAACACACATCACCACTATGAGACAGGTCCACCCAGAACATCCTACCCGAATCTGACTGAGCCTCTGAATCTAACCATTAGTTTTCAGGAAATCCAGGGACAGAGGAACATCTTAATGACCCCACAAAGAGGCAAACTGCCAGATATAGACTGTGGGAAATTCTTCAGGACCCAGTTCCATCCATAAATAAATTCCGAGAAAAAATAGAGGAAAAGGGAGCCTATAGATTGAAAGAGACTAAGGGACAAATTAACCAAATGTAATATATGGACCTTGTTTGAATTCTGATTCGAACAAACTAATTGTTAAAAAAAAAATTGAAATAATTGGAGAAATTTGAATTATGGTTTGATACTCAATATTAAGGCATTGTTAATTTTTAATGTGTAAGAATGGCATTATGCTTATTTTTAAAGATCCCTATCTTTTAGAAATATACACTGATGTATATAAAGATGAGATTGTATGAAATCTGGGGAGGGAGACGGTGGATGAAACAATTGTCAGTAAGTTGATAACTGCTAAAGCCGGGTTATCAGTGCGTGAGGTTCATTAAACCAGTCTCTATTTTTGTATATGTTTGAAATTTTCCATAATGAAATGGTAAAAAAAAAATAAAAACAAAAAAGAAATTCATAAAAGTTAAAGAAGTTAGTTTGTTGAGTGAAGTCTTGAGTTTGACAAAAATAACTAGACAGCCATATTTTTCAAGAACTTTGGTCTATGGACAGGTGTTCTTCCAGTTTGGGCATTCGTTTTGCACTTAGGAGTGGGAATAAACAAGAAACCAGCATTTTCTTCTGGAGCCTCACAGTGCTGGGATTTTGCCCTTTCCCTTTTCTTCCCTTGTGCTCATACGTTCTTGGCTGGAGGTGAAACCCCGGGTTGGCTGGCAGCGCTGCTCTCACCCCAGTCCTCATTCAGTGAGGACGGGGACCGCAGCCAAGAACTGAGATGGCAGAGCGTCTGGGGACCACGCTAGAAAACTGATTCCAGCTGAGGATCTTCTGCTACAGCTTTTAGCATAGTTGTGCCCAGAGAAACCACCGTGTCCTGGGCCGTGTCTCTCCACTGATGACGGATTCTTGCCAGAGTGCTAAGCACAGCTGAATTGTTAAGCCGTGTATTTTGCTCAGCAGAGCCCTGCAGTGCTGGCGGATTTCTACAGCTCTATTCACGTCAGTCCAGATGAGAGTCTACATTTCCTCTTTGCTCCTCAGCCGATCCATCAGTCGTAGCCACAGGAGCTGGGCGCCTTTTATTGGATGGAGCGGGTGAGCTTGGAGTTGCAACAGGAAAATTTTTCCTTCTGGTGCTCCAAAGCTACATCACTGAGGTCTCCTTAAAGACTCCTGCGTGACTTGCTTCCTTAAGAAACGCTCCTGGTTTGCCAAGGCGTGGCCTGGGTCATCCTCCTGCATGTTCCAGTACCTTCCTGAGCCTTTCTCAAACCCATGCCACCTAATCAGAAGAGGCCTGCCCATGAAAAATAATTCCTCTCCTCCCCAGTCTTCCACTCTGTCTCCATCCCCTCTTTTATTCTTCTCCTCAACACTTGCCACCACTTTTTATTTCTGTCTTCCTTGCTGCACTGTGACAGCCATGAGGTGGTATCATTGCATGCCTCACGTCGGCCTTAGCATGCAACAAATACACATTGAATCAGTCATACTCGTCACGCTTTGTCTTAGTGACATGTCGACTTGCCTGTCTCCCCTACTGGAATGTAAGCTCTGTAAGAACACGGACTGGGTTTTATTTTTATCCCCGACCTTAGTAGAGTGCTTTATTCAAAGGAAATAGTCAATACATGTTGAATAAATGAATCAAGTAACTAATCAAAGGGTTCAATGAGGAAAACAGGCAGACCCCTGGGCACTCAGGATATATTCTTAATATATGATGTCTTGATCCTCAGTGTTTTCAGATATATCCAGAGTGTTTATTTAGGCCTTACCTTGTTCAGTAACACTGGCTCCTACATTCTTTCAGATTCTCATCCTCTTTTTTTTTTTTTTTGGAGACAGAGTCTCACTTTTGTTGCCGCGGCTAGAGTGCCGTGGTGTCAGCCTAGCTCACAGCAACCTCAAACTCCTGGGTTCAAGCCATCCTCCTGCCTCAGCCTCCCAAGTAGCTGGGATTACAGGCATGTGCCACCATGCCTGGCTAATATTTTCTATATATTTTTAGTTGACCAATTAATTTCTTTCTATTTTTAGTAGAGACAGGGTCTTGAACAGCCTTGCTCAGGCTGTTCTCAAACTCCTGAGCTCAAATGATCTGCCCGCCTTGCCCTCCCAGAGTGCTAGGATTACAGGCATGAGCCACCTCGCCTGGCCTAGATTTTCATCCTCTTTCCACAATCTCTATACCAGGCACCGTGCAAGATGCTGCAGGGGATACAGAGATGGGTCAGACACAGACCCTGGCATCCTTGAGATTATACTCAAGCGAGGGTGACAAAAATACTCATATGCAAATAGTTATAATGTGGAGTTGACATTTGGGAGTGCCATGGAGACAGTGATGGGGAGATGATTCCCTCTAAGGCCCATCAGCAGGGGATGTTGGAGGAGACGGGCCTGGGAGGATGGGTTCATTAAAGATTGGTAATACAGTCTCAAGGGGTGTTTCAGGCCGAGGGGGCTGGCAGAGGCTGGGAGCTATACACACTGCCCAGGGCACGCGAACCACTTAGCAGACAGTTACTGAGCACTTACTGTGTATAAAAGACGCTGCTATGTGCTTCACATGGATGATCTCATAGTAGGTAGGTGGTATTATTACCTCCTTTTTTAAAAGGAAGCATAGACTTGCCCGTAGTCACGGACTTAAAGTGGCAAAGTTAGAATATCAACCCAGGCAGTATACATCCAGAGTCTGAACTTTTAACCATTGTATTAATATGTATCCCCAATAATAATCATTATAAGCACTTACTGAATACCTGCTGTAGGCCACATGCTATTTTCTGGGCTTTGCATGCCTTCTGTTATCTAATTTTCACAAAATCTTATGACGTAGGCACTATTTTTATCCCCACTTTACAGATAGGGATGAGAGAAGTTAGATAATTTTCCCAGCATTCTATAGCCAGTGAATGGTGGAGCTGAAATTTGAGCCCAGGTGGAATTTCACACCTTTACTCCTAACCATGACAGCAAAAATGTATGCTCAGAATTTTAGGCTGGGGCAGATCCTGAAAAGTTAAGATGAAAGGTTGTATTTTATACTCAATAAAGAGCAGTTGACGCCGAGCTTTTGCAGGTCAGAGAGAGAGAGGAGGTCACTCTTGGCTGGAGCCTGGGAGGCTGGGACACGGTGGCACGTTTACTAGAAGTGGGACCACAGGGAGGAGGGAGAGGTTCGGGAACAGAGGGCAGGACGTCAGTTTCAGATGTGCAGAGTTTGAGGTGGGGGGAGCGTTCAGGCAGAGGAACCCACGAGGCATCAGGAGAAACACATTTATTGCTGGGGGGGCAGGTTGGGGAGCCATCCACAGAAAGGTGGCAGTTGAAGCAGTGATATTGGACTTTGTTCCCTGGAAAAGGGAGGCTTAGGCGTTGGACAGGAGGTAGCCATGCCCAGGAAGCCTTTGTTTACTAAGGAAGAAGAAACAGACTGCCGTTAACAGTGGATCTTGGCTCTGCCAGTGGCCCTGTGCAGACTCTAATGGGGTTTTGAAAATTAAAATCCTCTGAGTCTTTAGCGGCGGGATTGAGGAAGCTTTGCCTCTTGCCTGCTTGCCCAGAGAGGCAGCTCTTTCCTCTGCTGCAGCCACGGAAGAGGTTCCAGCTTCAGAACGTGGCTGCGCGTGGGCCGCGTTCTGTTTGGTGGCTGTGGAAGGAAGGGCTGCCGAGGCCGGGACCTGGTACATAGCCTTGGTGCTGGCGGGGCCCGGAGGCCCTACTGAGCAGACCGTAGGAGGAGTGTAAGAGCTTGCGGCTGGCCACAGACCAGCTAGGCTTGAGAACGAGCATTTTCCAAGCCACAAAGCGAGCAGGGCTTGCTGCGGGGACGGATTATTAGCAGGGAGAACGCACTCAGTGGTCTCCGGTTTCTTGGGGTCAGGCACCCCCCATCCTGGAGAAGAGGAAGTCTCAGTGCAGCCCCGTCTCCCCCAATTCCCAGGGACACTGGGGCTGGGAAGACAGGACCCCCACAGAGGCCATGAGGTTAGGTGGCAACCACCGCAGGACGGAGGGGCAGATGGGAATCGTGGGGGCTGGCGACAAGGGCCTTCTCGTTTATGTGTTTTGTCAAGACCCTTTGAGGTGGGAGAGGGGCCAACTTCACAGGCTTCAGATGGATTAAAGAGGACATTTCCTAAGTCCTGCTGGAGACAGATTGCTTCATTTCCTGTCTTGAAGCCGATTAGTTGCTTTTGGGCGACCACAGTGGTCCCCTGGTCCTCTCCTCTGGGTGTGGTTGAAGTAAACGCCGCCAGTTTAATTGACCACTAAGCGACTCCCTCAGCCCCCGTCCCCCTCTCTCAGGCGGGGAGAGACAAGCTCTGTTCCCTGAGTGTCTGTCGTGGGTTGGGGCGCGGAGCTCCAGAACGCCGTCTTTCTTGTGGTAATAACGACCAAGGCGCTTTGGAACCTACAATTCAGTTTTTGAAGTCGACTCTGCAGACAATTTTCCCCACCCCTAGTGAAATAAATACTGTGAAATACAATGTTCCTCTCCCTAGCTGAGAAACATAATCCGTTTTTCAGTGACTGGTAAGCCTTAGCAAGGACAAATAAAACATAACCATTTGGAGCACATTACATTTTGTTAAAAGACACCGAAACATAACATCCTGGAGTACAAAGTGTTTCCTGGTCAGTTTACGAGCTGTTCATTGCGCATTAACTGTTGGCGGGGTCCTGAGCCGGGCTCCGGGGGACCACAGGAACCCCCAAGCCCTGTCCGCTGGAGTCCCGCGCCCAGTCACGCTGAGATCTGGCTGAGGCAAGTGAAGCGCTGCGGAGGCCCTGGAAGAAACGCAGTGAAACTCGAGCTGTCTGGGTCTTTGGAGAGATACGGCACTCGGGTTAAATGAATCTGCTAATAACACAACAGTTTTGCCTTTAAACACCATCATTGACAGAAATCGCGAGATGTATTGCATCTCGGCCTCAGCCGTGTTTATCTTTTTTGGTGATAGCACAGGGGCATTCTTAGGAACATTAATTTTTAGGTTGGGCTATAATACAGGGTAGCCTTTGGCTCTTCTTTAGAACTTTCTTTCTTATCTCTTTTTAAACTATTCTAGGCTGGTATGCTTTTGCAATTTTGGGGGTTGCTTTTTAGAGCTTTTCTGTCCCTTTCTAGAGTTGCCAACTTTTATTTCTGACTGCCAGTTTGGCTGCAGGGTGGCAAGCAGCATCCCCTCTCTCTTCGAATTTTTTTTGCCCTGGGGAACTGGAATACAAAGTTTGTTGGAATTTACATAAATGGAGAATCGATAGACCCTGAGGGTGGTGATGGCTTGGAGGCAGCTTCCTTGGGGAAGCTCCGGGCACTTTGAAGGCCTGAACACTGCACTGTGTGTGTTGAGAGTTAGGAGGCGTCTTTTCCTGGCTTGCTGCTGGGTTTGGGTATGTTCCTTTACCCTCTCCTTCCTCTGTTTCTCTGCCCCACACAGAGTAGGGGACGTGCCACTGTGTTTTTGGAGGAGTCACTGATAAGCAGGAGTCTTCAATGTGGCTGTTTGCAGGTGTGCATCTCTGCCTTCTGAGCAATTAAGCGTGAAAGATATTACAACAGGTGTTTGTGGACCAGAGAGAGTTTTGTGATGGGAGAGTAAAACACAAGGAAAGTGAGTGCTCGCTGAAACATTTCTACAAGACTGGATTCTTGAAAATGTTTTAGTGAAGTCTTTCAAACATACTGAAAAGTAAAAGTAAAATAAGTGAACACCTGTACTGCCCAACACCCTGTTTCAAAAAACATATTAGCACATTTCCTTATTTGCTTCAGATTTTTAAAATCACAAAATGTCACCAAATATAATTAGAAGTCTTGCTTATACCCCTCTTGGATCCTACCCTTCTCTCTACTCCAGAGGCAGCCACTATCCTGAAATTAGGGTTGTTTGTTCCCATACAAGTTTTTATTCTTTCAGTGTATATTTTTGTAGCCCTCAGAGATAAATAGCATTCTTTTGCATAGATAACTTCATGTAAATAGTACTTGGCTTTTCTTACTCGCTATTGTATTTCTGAGATTTATTCATCTTGACACCAGTTCATTCATTTTTCACTACTGAACAGCAGTGAGTGACACACTATGGCCCGTGGGCCAAATTTGTCCTATCACCAGCTTTTGCACATAAAGTTTTATTGGAATGCAGCATGCCCTGCATTTACAAATTGTCTATGACTGCTCTGAGCTACAGCGGCTGAGCTGAGTCTTTACAACCGAGACAAAGACCTAATGGCTACCAAACCCTAAAATAGTTATTGTCTGGCCCTTTACAGAAACAGCTAGCCAATCCCGGCTGTAGAATATTTCATTGTACCAATACAACACATTGTATCTATTCTTCTTATAGGTAAACACTTGAATCATTTCAATTTTTTTTATTTTGCAAATAGTGGCTTCAGTAATCGGTTTTTGTTTGTTCAAGAGTCTCTCTAGAGTACATAGCTGAAAGTAGAATTACTGGGCTGTAAGCTGTGTGCACCCTAGACATGACTGGCTAAATTGACCGTCAAGGTGGATCTACCAGTGTTCATTCCCACTTGTAGTTTATGATATTTTCTCTCCCTCCACATCCTTGCCAATAATCTGGTATTTTAAGACCTTAGGTTTGGCAAGTCCGATGTATGTAAAGTGGCACTTCATTTCCGGTGACAATACTCATTTTTTTAAGTTTTTAGGCAATTGCCATCCCTCTTATGTGAATTGCCTAATTACATCCTTTGTCCAGTTTTGTATTGAGTTGTCTCTTTCTTTTTGATTTATGAGAGGTCTTTACATATTCTGGCTATTACTCCTTTTCATTAGATGCATTAAAACCAGTATGTGACTTGGTTTCAAACATGCACGTGCACACACACACACACACAACTTTTTTCCTAGCGAAAGTTTATAAGGTTGAAAGGATCCAAGACTGAAGAAAAAGTAGGTAGATGACAGCAAGGATGATTCAGCACAGTTCTCCCCACCAGCACGTTTATATAAGCTTATGGCTACCCCATCTTGGAGCAATTAGAATGCCTTTCCGAGGCTGTCCATTGGAATGAGCTGATTGTTACTGACACTTTGGCTGCGTAGACGTGACCAACAAAGTCCCAGGGAAGCTGAAGGCCACCATGGTGGGTTTTGATGGGCACAAGGGTTTGGAAGGCTGCCTTGGACAAAAACCAAATGTGATTTGTGGTTTGGGGTTTCCCCGTTTTGGGTTTGGCTGAAGTCAGACCTCGGTTTCAGGTTGATCAAGTTGAGCCATTCTCTGGCCCACAGCGATTTCCGTAATTCAAACTTCCATTTTCAGGCCAGACTACTTTTGTTTGACTTCCCATTGGTCCATCATCCTCAAAACTGAGAATACTGGCTTCCTCCATCCTTCTACCTTCTCTGACCTTTCACATCAAACTTTCTGAGTGGAATAATTAAAAAAAAAAAGAATCATCTGCAGTCCCTGTGGTTTCTGTAGCCCTGTGAAGTTTACCAAGTCCTTGCAGCCGTGATCTCTATGTATTAACAACAGCTCAATGAAGCGTGCAGAGAAGATAGATTGTGACTGCCATCTCGCAGTTGAGGGCTGCAGAGAGACACTGGAGGTGGCGTGCCCCTGGTCCCCCAGCAGCATAGCAATCTTCTGTGCTGGGCCTGGCGTCTGCCCTGCTGCTGTTCCCACCACGTGCTGCACAGGTGCATGCTCGGGTCATCGCCCTGGAAGCAGAGTGACTCCTCTCCCTCCCCACTGTCATTGCTCCATGCAGGAGGGCCACAGTCTGCAGGACTAAGACACACATAACTAGGGGGACAAGCATAACATTCCCCAAGTCTGTGCTGCATGCCAGACTTAGTACTGAACATCTCACAGACCTCCTTTGATGCTCCGATTAATGCTGTAAGTAGCAAGATCAGCTTCCTGGGCCGGCAGCTGGTGCAGTCAGATAGGGCCAGTGTTTAGCTTAGGAGAGTGCCATGCTTGGTTTTACGCTCTGCTCTTGATGTCTTGAATTTTTTTTTTTTTTTTTGCCATCTTGAATTTTTAAATGGTTTTTGAACAGTGGAGTCCACATTTTTCAGTTTGCACTGGACCTCGCAAATTTACGCAGCCAGGCCTGTGCACAGATAAGGCAAGCAAGACTCAGAGAGGTGAACTAATTTGCCCAAGATTACTCAGTTAATAAGTAGCAGAGCTGGGATTGGCGTATTTTCTACTTGGCTGATTCATTTATTGAAAACAGAGCCCTGGAATGAGCCTTGTTTGAATTGTACTGCAAGGGAAATTGTACTGTAGAAATACAGATTTTCTGTAGATTTGCTTGTGTGTTCAGTAGTTTTGGGTTGGCCTTGCACTGGCCAGTTGCCACCCTTTTCCTCGGAGAGGAGAGCCCAGATTTGACATCTCTTTTGAGGTCTCTAAAAGTACCTAGAACAGGGAACCTTCTGGAAGAGCTACCCAGGAAATGGTCACTGACCAACTGGGTTAATGGCCTTTTTTGATTGCAAAGAAGAAATCGAGACTTCTGAATTCACCTTAGTGAGTCATAAAGAATAAGTGAGGAATTAAAAGTCTGCTCTGTAGTTAGGGAGCCAGAAAGCTCCTTCATAGCTCTTGGATCAGATCATGTCATTACCTCCTCGGGGGCAAGGGTCACAGGTCCCCAGCTCAGCTACTCCTCTGGCTTTGCTTTTCTCTGCGTGTCTCCTAGGGTACCAACCATTTGCTCTTGCCTCCTCTAGGAGACGTCTGTAAGATTCAGGTTTTGCCCTAGACCTGTCGCCACCATGCTGGCCGGCCTAGGGGTTGACCATTCAGGGTGAGACGCTGACCTCTGGCCGTGTTGGTGTGCTTACAGGGCCCCCGCATGGTGGCTTTGGAGAAGGAGCCTTTAGAATGAGGCAGAGTGAGTCTCATCCTGTCCAGCTTTGGCTGGGCGGTCTCCCGGGATGGGATTTGAGTCTGCTGTCTCAGAAGATGAGCCCCCTGCTCTCTGAGCAGGAAGCTCCTTTGGCTGGAGGATGTTCAAGAGGACCTGCTGGCCTCCCTGGTGACCTACTCTTTTTACCCTTCACAGCAGCAAACCCTCTGCTTTGCTCCACCGCCCGCTACCACTGCAAGAATGGCCTCTGCATCGACAAGAGCTTCATCTGCGATGGGCAAAATAACTGCCAAGATAACAGTGACGAGGAAAGCTGTGAGAGTTCTCAAGGTAGGAGCTTCTCGTGCTGTAAAAAGATAATTGCAACACAACGCCACAGTAACTGAAAACACTGAAAGGAAGAGAGCAATACCCATATCCACCTCCAAACACAGCAGCTATGTTAGTTTTTTGCACTTGGCCTTGCAGCCCTTATATGGGTAGGTACATGTGTTTACATAGTTTTAAGTATAACGTGCCTACCATTTTTGATTGTGTACTGTTCGAGTATTAATTATCTATATGTTTTCTCTTCAAAATTGTAAGGTGCCCCCGCTGCATTATGTACTGTCTTGTTGATCTGCTGTGGTTTTCTACGTTGTTGCATTGTTGGGACAATGCCCAGGACGTTTCTATTTCTTTCCATTGAATCACTTCTTTAGGATTCATTCTGCAGAGCGGGACACCAGCATGGGTTGGGGCTACCTCACCGTGCAGCTGTTTGATTTTTTTTTTTTTTAGTTTACACTGCTTTTAGCATTATCTATGCCTGTCAGTTTTACTGTAATATCACAGACATTTACTGCTGTTGTATTTTTTCCATTTTTGCTAATTTAGTAGTCATAGAATGACAGCCTCCCAAAATGGTTTAATTTGCATTTCTGTGATTATGAACAGAATTAACATTTTCCCCTTGTGTTTGTTTACTACGTTGTTTTCTGTTCTGTGAGTCCCCTGCTCGTATCAGGGCTCTTGATTTTGGAGCTATTTAGTGGGAATAGAGTGGAAAGATGAGCTTTGTTAGGGAACCTAGGAAGGACACAAAAAGCTGACATTTCTTTACTTATTGACTCTTTCAGTAAGCATGCATTTCTTCAGTGATTAGAAAGAAATATGAAGATTTAAAAATGCACGTCTATTTTAAGGCATCCTAAAAAGTATATATTTCTAATGTTATAAACAGGTATCATCTGTATGTAATCTATACTTTTTTCACTTAATATTATAATTCTGTGACTCACCCATATTATTGCTTGTTGGTAGAATTCATTTGCTTTAACTGTTACTCGATATTCCACTGTGTGGAATGTGTAGATGTATTCCACTATTTAAAGATTTAGTAAAACCGTAAAAAGAAAAAGCAAGAGAATGATGGTTACCTGGTGAACTCACATGTTGGGAGGTAGGATAGTTGGAGAAGTCTCATGTAGGTAGATGCAGGTTATTTTCAAGGTCCTCGCTTTTACACTGGAGGGTGTTTATGATGTTATTAAAAATGAATGAATGAAGGAACAAATGAGTCGTACATACACCCCAGGTGAGAGTGGGCCACAAACCAAGGATTATGGTCAATCTAAATCTGAGGTCAATCTAATGCCTGAGGACTGTAGAAAACAAAAGATAAAAGGTGTATCAGGATGGACTTTGCCAAGAATTGGTGCAGAGAAGTCCCTCCTGTGTCTTGGCTGGAATTAGTCTCTGCTTGTCTTTGCCTAGAAAAATCCCCTCCTTGGGTCTTCTCTTCACGAGTGATTCTCAAAGCATTACCCTCAGCATCGCATGGGAACTCTCTGGAAATGCAGATGCTCGGGCCCCACTCCAGACCGGCTGAATCAACCAGCGAGGGTGGGCCCAGCCATCTGGGTTCTATATCACAAGCCCCCAGGCCATTCAAATGCACATTAAAGTCTGAGATCCTCTGTTCTATACTAACCTTCTAGAGTTTTTAAATCTTGCAATTTGCCTGGGAATTTCTAAACTTCTCACTGAAAGGAAGGTCTTGCTAGCTTTTACACAAAGTCAAGGTTTTATAAACCAAACATGCCAGTGTAGAACCAATGAAATATACCAAATTGGAGTAACAATCGCAGAGTCAATAAATGTTAGCATAGGTAGGAGGTAAATTTTCTCTAAATATTGTTTCTTATATAGTTTCTTATGTGTTTATGAATTCTAGACTCACTCATGGTGCCCCGAGATGTTTAGCAGAAGGACTCCCAAGTCCAGGACTTGGAGGTTAGAGATGCTGATGGTTTGGGCCATACCCTGTCTCCACCTTTCCCTTGCCTATTCCAGTATTTTGCTTAAGCAGATTTTCTCTTGCCCTTAAGGAGAACAGCTAGAGCCTCTGTAGGCTGTTTGAAGTTCATATTTCTAATGTCTGCTCCTTTCTTTCTTTCCATATTCCACTCTCATAAATATAAGGTTTATGGAAAAAAGTCAGTGGTGGACACATACGTATGGAGCCCAACTCGACAGATACCTTCCTTAGAATCTCATTTTTGTGCCCTCAAGATAAAAAATAAGAAAATAAGCTATATGCATGTGATCCCAGAAAACAAGTCCCATCAGGCAGCTGGTAACATCTGTCAGTTACTGTGGGTATAACAGTCACCCAACGAGGACACCCATTGTCAAATGCATGGCTGTTAGCTACCTAAGAACAGGAAACGTACCCATTTTGCTTCTTGAATCCCACAGAACCTACCTAGTAGCATAGTGTCCTGCACATAGTGGACTCGGTAAGTGCTGAAGGCCAGAACAGATTTCTTTGTAAGGTGTTATGTTATCATTACCCTGCATTTAATTTGCACCCTACATGGTATTGCACCATCCAGCTTTTTAAGCTATTTGAGTTCAAATATCCACAACCTATTAAAAAAAGAATAATAAGTATTATTGTTGTTGTTTAGATAGCATAGAAGGTTCTCTCAATGGGAGTCTGCGCTGCAGTGAGCGTGAGATGGGAGACAGAGATCTACCGTTCCCTTGGCCAGTCTGCAGTTCTGCGTCCCTCATGAGGTGTACGCACCTCGGTGCTCTGAGTATGATTCTGCAGTCTACGGGTGTGCTTGTCTCATGTCGTATAATCTCTCCGTATAGACTGACTACCTGCTGATTTTGATGCTTGAACAAAGGAACGTCAGTGCACCAGTGCTGTGCACTGACCTGCGCTGGGCTTTGGGGAGAGGAGATCCATGCAGGTATCTTCCTGAGGAATCTCAGAGACATCTTGACTAGACAAAATATTGCCTTATGCCACATAGGATTTGACCCACTGCCATCTTAATAGTCGCGAATGTTTATCGGGCCTTATAATGCACCAAGTACTCTGCTAAGCACCTCTGAACGTGCGCTCATGTGTCAAAATATGTCCTGTTGGCTTCTGCTGGGCTTCTAGCCCTTGAAAAGTGCATCTTTGTTCTCAGTCGATGGAGGAAAAGACAATTATATTTTATAGTATTTTTCTTGAGGGAGTGGAGAAAACTGGCCCCAAGACTGGAAATGGTGGTGCTTTGAAATACCCCTCATTTGAATAGGGTTTGAAAAAGTGGTTTTTCCACTTTAGAGGAACCAGCTTTGTATGAGCCTTTCCTCCCTTTCTCTCTTGTCCGGGATTTAGTTCCCCTCGTTATCCTTGGCCTTGGCCTTGACAACCAACAGCATGCTCTGTGAGGGATTTGAATCTCATCTTTGTGTCCTCCCTACCCAAATGACAGCCCCTTAGAAAATAAGCTATATATGCACGTGATCCCAGAAAACAAGTCCTGTCAGGCAGCTGGTAACACCTGTCACAGCGAGAATGGGCCGTGAAAGTGCAGTCAATAAAGTGCCTTTGTATTCCATGTGGGATGTATGAGAGACCAGAGAATGCAGTGATAGAATCAAATTTTAATTGGGGCTTCATTGATTGGAAACATAACCTGTTTACAAGATAATCCCAAAAGTAATAGCTCTGGAGCAGCCTGTCTGTGCCTTTTCTGTTGCTTAGGAACTCTCCCTGGGAAGGGCACATCTGAGAGGTGCCCTGAGCAGGTGCTGTCATGCACGTGTTGGGGGTGACCAGCACCCAGGTGGCCTTACGAATGTTCACTGAATGAGGCAGCAGTGTCCAATGATCCCTACCTGCTGGGATTCGTGCCCTAGTATTGTAACAGAGGGGATGGCCTGGAAAAAAACGGCAAAAAATATTTTCTGTCTCTTTAAAACATCCTCCACTCCTTTCTGAGAACTAAACTCTGCATCCCTGCCTCAGGCAAGTGGTTGGGAGGGGCAGGGTAAGTCTTTGGTTTATTTGTGCAACAGGAGATGGCCCAGCCGTAAAGGGAGGTTCTGGGAGGAGGTCACGAGATTGTCTTCAGCACAGATGGATGATCAGAATCATCAAATGTAGTTGAACCGTAATTGCCTGAAGCTGAGAACCCATCCTTTGAAAGTTCTGTGTTTCTGCGAATGTTCAGGAAATTTGGGTTTTGAGACAAGAAGGTCTACCATTTTTCCTTCTCTGCCAGCAAAGTAATAAAATGTCTTTCCTTCCTCCTGAAACCACTTGTCCTCGTTCTTCTGATTTGGCCTCATGGACAAGTGCTGAGTTTTCAGTAACAGTATAAACCCATCTCTTTGAATGTCATCTAGACCTTGTGACTTACTTTATTTGTGCGTAGCAAAATGCACATAACCTAAAATTTATTGTCTTAACTGCTTTTAAGTGAACGGTTCAGTAGTGTTAAGTACATTCACATTGTCATGCAACCCATTTCCAAACCCTTTTCATTTTGCCAGTCTGAAACTGTAATATCTCCCTGTTCTCCCTCCCTGCAGTCCTTGGCAATCACCATTCTACTTCTGTCTCCAGTAATGTGATAGCTCTGGATACCTCACATAAGCGGAATCATACAGTGTCTTTTTGTGACTGGCTTATTTCACATATTAGAGTGATGTCCTCAAGGTCCATCCATGTTGTTGCATGTGTTGGAATTGCCTTTTTTTTAAAGAACTGAACAATATTCCATTGTATGGATAGACCGCATTTTGCTTATCCATTCACCCATCAGTGGACACTTGTGTCGTATCCACCTCTTGGCTGTTGTGAATAATGCTGCAGTGACATAAGTATACAAATAATGACTCACTTTTAACAAAGAAAATATATCAAAAGTGGTGGATGTCAGTTCCAAGGTTAGGTTAAAAAGGACTCCATATCTGTCTTGCTTACCTTCTCTGGCTGGGTCTCCCGGACGGACACTGCCATGTTGTGGGCTGCCCTGTGCAGGGCCCCATGTGGCCGGGACCTGAAGGAGGCTCCGACCAAAAGCCAGTGGGGAGCGGAGTCTCCCCAGAAGCTACGTGAGTGAGACTGGAAGTAGATCCTCCTTGGTCACACCGTGAGATATCTGCAGCCCCACCCAACACTTCGATTGTAGTCTTGTAAGAGACCCTGAACCAGGGCTAAGCCGCTCCTGGGTTCCTGATCCACAGATAAACTGTGAAACAATAAGCAATTGATATTTTAAGCCTCTAAGTTTTGGGGTTAATGTGTCCTGCAGCGTTAGATAACTAACACACTGAATGCCTCTCAAGTGGGCTCCAGTTCTAAATGCTCTAGTCACCAAGAGCTTAGGTAACTCAGGTCGTGGTGACTGGTCAAACCTTGGGAAGATCACGCAGGTGTTTGTAAAAATGACAAACATTTGGAGCACTGACTAGATGTAAAGCACTATGATAAGCATTCTTCACCATTATAAGCATTCTTGCATTTTCTTATTCAGTTCTTTTTTCTTTTTTTTTCTCAAAGCTAGCCCCAGATGGATTCCTATTCAGTTCTTACAAATTCTGTCTGAGAGTAGGTTTTCTTGTCATTTTCTAGATGAAGAAACTGAGGAACACAGAGGTGGTTCCTTGGCCAGGTCCACAGAGCGAGCAGGTGGTGGGTCCAGGATGGAAACTCAGGTGGTTGGACAGACGTACAGACTCAAATTCCTCATCATCCCATGGCACCGCCCATCCAGTGGCACTAAGCTGGGTCCAGGAGTCCAGGCGGTCAGTGCAACCGTTGGTCCTGCAAGCTCATGGGGTAGGCTGAGTAGCAAGACTGGCATGTTTTCCCTCCTTTTGTACTCAGAGTTCCCCTTTCAGTAAAATAGAATAATGTGCCTGTCCACTTTCCCACCCCGTGAGGGATGCTGGGAAATTAAGCTCTTCTCAAGAAGTCACTGATGCCAGGAGAGTTAATTAAGTGTTTTGGCAATTGGGTTGCAGTTTCTTTATCTCGCTTGCTGTATCCTGGTGATAAGGCCCGAGGAGAATTTGAAAAGCTGGCTGTGAGGTTTGGCACCTCGATAGATGCTAACAGTGACAGCTTTGTCCTGTGTCTTCTACAGAATGTGTGTGTGTGTGTGTGTGTGAGAGAGAGAGAGAGAGAGAGAGAGAGAGAGAGAGAGAGAGAGAGAGAGAGAGAACGTACTCATGAGAGCGTGTGCATCCCTCGAGTTGGCATTTCTGTCCGTGGGGAGGTGATAGGTAGGGCATGGGGCGCCTCTCGTGCGCCAGGCCCTGTGCTATGTGTACAGGGCTGCAGAAGTGGTCTTGGCCCTTGTTGAACTTGAATTGTGTTCCTCCCCCACCAAAATCGGTATGTTGACATCCTAAATCCCAGTTCCTCAGAGTGTAACATCACTTGGAAATAGGGTCCTTGCAGGTGTGACTCGTTAAGGTGAAGTCATACTAGAGTAGGGTAGGCCTCTAATCAAATATGACTGGTATCTTATAAAAAGGGAAATTTGGACGCAGACATGCACCCAGGGAGAACACCAGGTGAACATGAAGGCACAATTGGGCTGAGGCCAATTGTGCCTTCATGTTCTGCAAGGTGGGGACTGGCAAAGGTTGCCAGCAAAGCGCCAGGAGCCAGGAGAGAGCTGGGAACAGATTCTCGCCCCCAGCCCTGGCGATACTTTGGACTTCTGGCTTCCAGAACTGTGAAACACACATTTCTATGACTTAAGCCACTCAGTCCGCGGTACTTTGTTACAGTAGTCCTAGCACCAAGACAGTCCCCGAGAAGTCACACGCAAGCCAGGCACCTGCATGTGCTGACTGCCAGAGCAGAAATGTGGCCAAGTAGACACGAACCGGCCGACAAAGTACAGCGAGGCGCCAAGGGATTCGTGGAAGGGCTGGACGCCTTGTGGTAACTGGAAAGGTCAAGAAAGAACCTGTCTCTTACAGGGATAGCTGTGGGCCCGGCTGCCATGTGGAACATCTCCCTGCCTGTATGTCAAGTTCGTTCTGTACTGGGTGCATAGGACTCATCAGCTGTGTCTCCACGATAGCCCTGGAACTGGGGTCAGTAGAGTCAGAACCCTCCACGTTCCCTCAAAGCCACGGTCAAGACCATCAGCACCTTGAACAGGTGTGCTTTCCCCTCTAGTCCTAATCCTGGAGTTAGCCAGTGGCCAACCCTGATTTATTGCTGGACCCTGGGCTTACCATGAACACATGTATAGCTATGGGAAGAAGGAATTAGGAACAGTGATTGCTTCTTGCCCTATCCCCTCAATAAATACCTGATAGCTAGGGACCCCCTGATAGCTGGGGGAAGGTCCTTATGGGTGCTGGGCAAAGACTTCACAGATTCAGGCCAACACTGCTAGATCTCTGGCATCCGTACCCTTCACCCATTATGACTAGGGGTGGACATACTGTATATTGTTCATTGATGGAACTGTCCTCCAGCTACTACTGAAATTTAGAGTGCGCTGTCTCTTCATATGCCTACCCTGCCTCCCTTCCCTACCATATGGGGTCTGTCATAGACTGGATCCTTATTCTCACTCCCTCCCTCTGCCTGTGACCTGGCGTCGTGGGCAGAGGAAGTGTCCCTGCGGCATGGGTGCTGGGCTTGCCTTGACCAGCGGCGTGTGGGCAGTCATGGCGAGGTCAGAGGCTTGGGCTCTTGCGTGTCCATGATCTGCCGGAAGGAGAACATCCCCTGGGAAGTGCTGGTCCAAGGAGGACGTGGTGGCACATGGGAAAGACCTGGGTCCTCTCCGCAGCCCAGCGTCGGTCTCAGCCGAGGCCAGCAGAGCTATCGCTAACCTGCAGACCAAAGAGAAGACAGCAAATCTTTGCTGTTGTAAACCACTGAGATTTTAAGGTGTGCTTGTTACAGAGCAAAAACTGACTAATATTGGATCCTCAGGAAGTCTCTGTATGTATTTAACAGGTATAGTCATACACCACACAATGGCGTTTCAGTCGACCATAGACCACATATATGATGGTGGTTCCATAAGATTATAATCCATTATAATTACTGTACCTTTTCTATGTTTAGATATGTTTAGCTACACAGATACTTACCATTGTGTTGCAGTTGTCTACAGTATTCAGTACAGTAACACGCTGTGCAGGTTTGTAGTCTAGGAGAATAGTCTATACCACATAGCTTATGTGTGTAGCAGGCTGTGCCATCTAGGTTTGTGCAGCTGAACTCTGTGATGTTCACACAATGATGAAATAACCTAACGATGCATTTCTTAGAATGTGTGTCCCTGTCGTTAAGCAATGCATGACTGTATTTGTATTTATTAACTGCTGCTATGTGCTAGGCACTATGCCAGGAGACACAGGGACATACCTGATTTTGTTAAATCTTAAGATCGCTATTCAGTGTAAGCATTATTAATATTATTAACAGTAACATTATTTTATGTTTCGCTGAGAAGGAAACAATACTGACCATTAAGTTTGGCACACTGTTGATTTTAAGACACATCTCGATTTCAAAATGTTAAAATGTGAAAAAAAACATACATCTCAGCATTGAAGAATGGTAGTAGGGAACAAGACCACTGTGGTCTCTGCTCTGATGGAACTTAGGTTCTCTAGGAAAAGCAGGTGTTAGGTTGGCCACTAGTGGGAGGAATGTGTCGCAGAGGCAAATGCAGGAATGTCTGGAAGTGAGCGATGGCGCAGTCTGTAGGGTGCTAGGGCTTTCTTGAGAAAGTGATGCTGAAGTTGAAACCAGAAGGATGGTGGGGTGGGGAGAGTTAACTGGACAAGAGAAAGGAGGGTTGAGGGGAGAAGGATCCTTACAGGTAGAGGGAGTGGCAGATAAGCAGATCCCGAGATGAGAAACAGTGTGGTGCATTTGAGGAACTGAGAGATCCACGTGGCTGCCCTGTGGTGGTTGTTACAGAAAAACCAGAGCTCTGTGGTAAGGTACTAAAAACAGTTTTTGCCAGGCACAGTGGTTCACACCTATAATCCTAGCACTTTGGGAGGCTGAAGTGGGAGGATCGCTTGAGGTCAGGAGTTCCAGATCAGCCTGAGCAAGAGTGAAATCCCAGTCTCTACTAAAAGTGGAAAAATCAGCCAGGCGTGGTGGTGCATGCCTGCAGTCCCTGCTGCTTGGGAGGCTGAGGCAGGAGGATCGCTTGAGCCCAGGAGTTTGAGGTTGTTGTGAGCTAGGCTGACGCCACTGCACTCTAGCCTGGGCAACATAGCAAGATTCTGTCTCAAAACAAACAAACAAAAACTCCAGATTTTATTGAGAAAAACTAATGCAGTAGGGAGGATGCTGGAGGATCAGGAACACAATCAGATATGGAGGAGTTTTGCTAAACTGACTCAGCAGGGTTCTTGCTAGAATGGGACAATGCAGAGAGGAACACAGAAGCCCAAACACCAGGGCCTGGTTGAGAAGAGAGTGCAAAAGCATCTCTTCTCAACTAGGAGAAAATCTTTGTCGTGGACAGAATAGCCTGGAAGGAACCTGGTGTGGTCTGCAGTGGTTGATGGCATGGTGACCTGGGACACCACATTAAAGATGTTGAACTCTGTGCTTTGGGCCATGGGAAGTCATGGAGGAGACACCTGAAGGTGGTGACAGTGGGAATAGATTGGGGGATGCAGCTTCAGGACATATTTGAGGCTGCAATTGCCAAGATTTGATGACAAACTGAATGAGGGCAGCAAGGGGTAGACATAGCCCGGGGCAAATCGCCATGGGGACATCAACTTTGTGGAACTGGAGAATCTGCTGTATTATTTTCCAAAAGTGTTTGCTTTCTGCTTTGCTACTCCAGGCCCCCCACTCGCCTGGGTAATTGAGAGTAAAAGAGCTTATGCTTTTGGAAGAGACCTTTGCTTTCTGTTGCCAAATAGAACCCAGTGACTAAGCAGCCAAAGATAATTTCTAGAGAAATCGCAGAGGGCGTGTGATGGGAGAAGTGCTCATTTTAGTTAAGTTTTTCAAGTATGGATGAAAAAAAGCTTTAGATTTTAAAAATATAGTAGTCTGGGTTTAGGGGACTCAACCTAAAAATGTCACAACCTAGAATTTGTAGGGTGGTCAATATTAATCCCTAAACTTGGGGCTACCAAGTGATATCAAGAGCTTAGTTAGAGGCTCTGTAGCAAAGAATCATCACCCTTAATAAGGAATTCGTGTAGCTTTCCTTAGACTAAAACTGCTGGAGGTCCATTTAATGGGAGGAACGTGGAAGCCTTTTTTCTGCTTTTAATTGAAGGGTTTGAAAGCCCAGCTGGGCTGAGAAAGGCAAAAATGCTGACTCCGTTGGAAGAAACAGAAGGAAGCTGGGAGAGGCCGCGTGCTGCCTTTCTGTACAGGTGGAGTTTTCTTCTTAGAAATTGAGTGTTTGCATCACAAAAGCTTCCTCATCTTTAACCATCTTTAACCGCTGCAGCAGGAGCTTGAAGATTTCTGAAACGTCCCTCATTTAGAAGCAAGTTGGAATGATTCTGCACTCATGACAGTAATTGCTTCCCGAGCTCTTAGCTGCTGCGGTAATCTTCAGAGCTGTTTCTTTAGTTCCCCCCATTTCTGTCCTGTGCAGGTTTCCCCTTCTCTTCCCTCTCCTGCTCTCCCCGCTCTCCCTGGAGAATGGCAGAGGCCAGCCTGGGCGCCTGGCAGCGTGTGGCTCCTCCCAGGCAGATGGCCCAGGTTGCAGAGCCAGGGGCCGGGCACGGGGATTGGGTGTGGACAGGGCTTACTGTCTCTCTACAAGTTTGCTCTGCAGGTTTTTGGAGCCGTAGGACTTCTGTGTTGTGCTACTTGATTGTTAAAGGGACATTTCTCTGTCTGAGAACTGACTGCTTGTGGTCCTTAACTCCCCAAACCCCCACCCACCAAACACCTTTCGTCTCCCTTGACGCTTCCTAATACTCATTTGTGCTACGGCACATCCTTTGCGAAGGGCCTGCAGCTGTCCAGTCCCACCCAGGTACTGGAAGAAAAACAAAGCTCGATCAGATCAGAGTCGCTCACTGTCTTGCAAGGGAGAAACATAATACCCTGCAAACAATTACCCGAAAGGGTGATAAATGCTGTAATAGAGAAATGAGCAGCACTCGGTGGTAGCATGAGGCTGCCGAGGAGTGACGGTTTTTCCTAGGGCGATATGGCAAGGCTTCAGAGAAACGAAATCTCTGCCCAGTCTTCAAGGATAAATAAAAATGGACCCGGAAATGAGCACGAGCTGGGCATCTAGCCAGAGGGAATAGCATATCTGAAGACAGAGATGCCGTGTGGCTGCAGCAGAGTGTGTGGGGGGGAGACATGAATCTGTTAGGGTACATCGAGGCTGGCTCGTGGGGCCCCTCCCTGCATGCTCCAATGGAAGGTGGACACAGAGGAAGAAACCCAGGGGAAATGAGATGTTCAGCCCTGATTAGGGAACTCGTAGCAGAGGCTGGTTATCCCCGAGCACAGTGAGATTCTGCTTATCCATGGATCTTACTGGGCTCTGTTGTCCCGCGGCAGGATGAGCCTGTGCATTCCTCTGGATGCCGGATGCATCCCAAATAGGAAGAGTTTGGGAGGCTAGATGAGCACCGAATGGATGTCTCCCCTCCTTCCTCCAGCCAGGGGCTTGATAAACCTTCTTGGGTTGTGTGATCGAAGTCAGTTCTGTCTTTTTTTCATCCCCAGTTTGACTACCTGCCAGTTTCGTGGCCGGTGAGAAGTGGAATTGTGCTCTGTGTTGCAAATATGACAGTTCCAGCCATGTCCCCCTCCCGCTCCGGGCAACTGTTTCTTGTTCCCTCCTGGTTTCTCTTTGGAAATACAGCAAGTTCTAAGTCGGTGGACCTCGAGGATTAATTAGCCACAATCTGCAGACTCTTTTGGACTGAGCCACTAAGTCAAAGGTTAGTTTATGCCAGTAGCATGGGCTGTAGGTTTTTGCACCGACCACAGAGTTTCAGAAGAACTGTCACTGCTCTGTCACACAGCATGGGGGAGAACACTCAGTGCCTGCTTTGCTGCCTTGGGCTCTCCCAAGTGCATGGGTCCAAGCCGGACCGCCTGCAGGGCCAGCAGGGAGATGCCCGCTTGTCGGTGGTGAGGGGCGTGTCCAGCAGTGGCTGTCCCCTCTCCTTCGTCCCAGACAGTAAGTCGAAGGGATGCTTCACATATTTGTTTCTTCCTTTGTGGGCTCATTTATCATCAGCCTATTGTGACCTTTTAAGAGCCAAGCTTTTATCTTGATTTTGGAGTGTGATCAAGGTTTTATAGTTACTCTTCAGATGACAGGAATCTGACTGTGGCTTTGCTTTTTTCTCGGAGGTCAGTTGGCGTCAGATTTGGGCCAGTTTGCATGTGAAGGAGGAAATCTCCAAGGACAGATGCTTTGTCGTCATTACTTGATTGGTAGGGCAGCCTTTCCGTGCGGCTCAGAACCTTTTATAGATTTCCCTCAAATTCACTCTGGTTGGCCAGTGCCCGCCTGCTTCCCTTCTGGAAATGTGCTGTGTGTCTGGGGGGAAGTGACTCCATGGTGTCCTCCTCTTCCCAGCACATCCCTTCTTCCTATCCATAGTCCTATTAATTCTATCTTTCCCCCAACCTCAGTGGGGCAGTTTTAAAGTACATTCACAAGTTCTTTGACATTCCTGCCTTTGAGGGATAGAGGCTATGTGCTCTCTCTGTCCTGGAAACTGGGTCAGCTGTTGTGGCTATTTTGGCCAATAGAGTATGGCAGAAATGATGTTATATGACTTCTACACCTATATAAAAGGGTACACCACTTCTTCATTGGTGTCCAGAATACCCTCTCTTGGAAGTTTCAGCCGCCCTGTAAATATGGTGTTCTGAGGCTGCCATATTGTGAGGAAGCCCAAGCTAATCTGTGTAGAGAGACCATGGAGAGGCCCATGAGGCAAGAGAGATATGCCTGGGCTGTCCCCTGCTGCTTCAGCCTGCTTCCTTCCAGAATTCCTAAAACATAGAAACTGTGAGAGATAGTAAAATGTCATTGTTTTAAGCCATTAAATTTGAGGATGATCTGTTATGCAGTGTAGGAACATATCCTACTGTTAACTGGAACACGAGTGAATCAAAAGACATCTCCCTGCACCATCCGTGTGCTCCCCTGGGTGGATAAGCTGATCGGCTCCCATTCCCAGAGAGAGCTCTTGGGGGCAGCTCAACCCTACACTGGGCCCCACATTTCCCAAGAGAGCTTTCGCGTGGCCCTTGTGTTCCTGAACTCTCTTGGATACAACCACTCCCTGGTGTTGCACGGGTAGGCCAGAAAGGCTGCCGACGTCCAGGTTCTTCTGTGTCGTGTTTTGGTCACCCCACGGTCACATCTCCAAAAGAGGATGCCCCAGCTCCTCCTCATCTCAGGTGTCATCCGCCAAGGCTGCATAGTGTGCTGAGCATGAGTCCCTGACTTCCTGCTGCCTTGGCCTGGGGAGGGAAGACCTTTATTTTCTGTGCTCCAGCCCCATGCTAGGCATGGAGGATACAGAGGAGAACATTAGTTGTGGGAAAGTTTTCTTTAAAAAAAAAAAAAAAAAATCCATCAGGCTTTGGATATAAATTTCCAGAGCAAACTGGTTCTGTAACCTTCCCCTCACCTTAGCATCTACATTAGTATATTCAAGATAAAACACGTTAAGAGCCCAGACTTTGGGTAGGGTCAGAGGGCAGCTCTTCCAGTTGGCAGCTCTGTGACTTTGGGCAAGTCACTTAGCCACTCTGAGCCTCTTCCGCACAAAGGTGAATGGGCCTGCCTCCTTTGAGAGAAGGCTGCCAACTGCTTAGCAGGTACTCCTACCTGTAGGGTCCATTTCCCTGTAAACCCACAGCCATCAGAGCTACGACCCTAAGCCTTTCCATCTTTGGAGAAGCACCAGATGGAGAACCAAGTGGGTTCTCCAGGGCACTGTGTCTCTGACAGCTGACAAAGGTTTACTTTTTCCTGACACCAGCAAGGAGCCAGGGTCCAGGCTTGGTTCCATCTGGCATCTTGCTTCCTGGCTTCACAAAAGTGGAAATACCAGAGGAACATTCTAGAATGTGAATGTTCAGATATAGCTGGGGGTGGAATAGACCTTCTTCCAGGAAGGCAGGGATTGGAGATGTTCAGAATGGACTTCTGTTGTCTAAAGTGCTCACTATAATGCCCCCCCTGTTATATCCTCAGAGAAACTGCATTATTGATAAATGACAGAGGTAAATCTCTATTAGCCTTCAGTCATTCAGCAAATATTGAGTGTTAGGCCCTGGGGGATGTCTCATGGAACAGGAGGGGCCCCTTATCTGGTTCTGTCCATTTCTAAAGACTGGCACCAGTTTAAAAGCCTCATGTAAATTCTGATTAGTTTGGAGGAAATTAACTGTACTTAGATTATTTACCAGGAAGAACAAAGATGTGCTTTCTGATTGCAAGAGTAATCTTTTAGAGCAAAAGTCGTGAGGTAGAATCTGGAAGGAGAGGGACAAAAATGTCCCTTGGATCACTGATTCCTTCTGGACAATCAGACTTTGAGACATTTGGAAAGGATGAGTCACCTTAGACTAATTTATGGCATGCTTTCCATTAGAATTGCAAAATTCTTACACTCTGAAGGTGTTAAAATATGACTTCACGTCGTATTTAATACATACTATATTTAAAACCGGGGTATGAACTGAAACATGAGGCGAAAGCTAGAAGGAGCTGTACTCTTTTGCCGACTTCTGAACTCATCTCAGTTCTGCCATTGTCATCTTTGTTTCTGCCATCGATTGTATTTCGTTAATGGATTTTGAGTCTGAAGCATGCCATGAGTTTTCAGGATTATTCGGCGAGCACAAACCCAAAGCATCGGGACACCCCCGAGCGGAGCCGGGGCTGACCAAGTCGTCGCCTGAGTCCCCGGCTCCCGCCTGCCTGACAGTGTGACAGGCAGCGTGACAGCCACAGCGGCCGTGGTGTCCACGGGCTGGGGCTCCACACCCGCTCTGCTCCACCTCGGGGGCGGGGTGCCGGGGTTGGGCAGGTGCCTGAGACAGTGCATTCTCTGCTTTATCGGCCCTTCAGCTTCCTAATCTGATAATAAAGTTCATATGATTGTGTGAGACATTTTTATCCTTGGTGAGAAGATCTGGAAAGTGGAAATGAGTGTGATCGGGGTTCTGTGGAGGCAGGAGGTATTAAAGGAGAAGGCAGCGTGGCCGGCATCAAGAAGGGTTTGGAGCTGGAAGAAACGCCCCGCATGATGTCTGGTGACGGTGACCCTTACCCAGCGCTGGTAGAAAGACACAGGGCAGGGGGAGGGGCATCTGCAGATGTCTCTGGTGAGTTTCAGCATGTTGAGGTAGGCGGTGCAGACATGCTTGGAGTTTAATGGGTGGAGCCAGGGAAATTTGATGTCCTTCATGGCAGGGTCGTCTTACGGAGCAAAGATTTGCCCCACCCCAAATACCAATACAGTGCTCTGATTGAGAGGCATTAGACCAACTCCTTCATTTTGTAAGGGAAAATGCAGGCCCAGAGAGGTGATGTGACTTGCCCTAACTCACACAGCCAGGAAATGGCAGGACTGGAACGGGAACCCAGTTCTTCAGACCCTAAAACTCAGGTCTCATTCCATCATCAATTGTATTTAGCTGGGACAAGCCGAGAAACAAATATGAAGGAAGCCAAAGCTGTGTGATGATGTAACAAACATGATTAAAGAGTGATCGGATCCCGTCTTCATCAGATGAGCTCATGACACCATGCACCTCTCTTCAGAGAACCAATGCCAGTCTCCCTCGCCAGAATGATATCGTTTACTCCGTGGGTAGCGATAGCTGTAGCAATAGTTGTACTAATTAGAAGTTGTCATACGAATGTTCCATGTTTGCCAGGCACTTTTCTGAGCACTTGGCGTATAGCGTTCACTTAAACCTTTCGAGAACCTCATGGGGCAGTAATGAGTACCCACGTTTTACTGATGAAGAAAGTGAGGCCCAGAGACATTAGTTCATTTGCCCTGGGTCACGTCACTCAGCTAGTCGGTGAAGGGGCTAGATTTGAACTCAGCAACCCCGTCTACACTTCTAACAATGAAGTAAACTGCCTGCAATGGGTCTCAATGTTTGTACCTCCCCCAAACTCGTATGTTGAAATTCTAACCTCCAGTATCACTGCATCAGGAGGGGAGGCCTTTGGGGGGTGAGTAGGTTGTGAAGGTAGAGCCCCCAGGAATGGGATTAGTGCCCTTAGCAAAGAGGCACAAGAGAGCCCATTTGTCCCTTCCGCCGGGTGAGGACACTGCAAGAAGGTGCCATCTAGGAACCAAGAAACAGCTCTCACCGGCCTCCGCGTCTGCCGGCACCTTGGTCTTGGACTTCCCAGCCTCCAGAACCGTGAGACGTAAACAGCTTGTTTATTACAATAAGCCGCCTAGTTTATGGTATTCTGTTACAGCAGCCTGAACTAAGACCCTCCCTGGTTCAGTATTCCGTCCCCAGTACCCAGCACGTAGTTGGCACTCGATAACCATTTGTTGAATACACAATTGGATAGGATGAGTAAACGACCAGAGGAGCAATTCAGACAGAACAGCAGTGGCCAAGGGAAGGGAGGATTGATTTACGGGAGAAAATTAGAGAAATGAAATCTACAGATAGCGTTTGCCTAAGTGAGAGTGATGACTGGAGCCAGACAGCGCCCGTGGGAGAGGAATTGTTTCACATGGTAGGAGAGGGAGGGCTGGGGTGCTGGAGTGCAGAGTCGAGGCTGGAATTTAAATGAAGAACCACAGCGCTGATATTCCAAAGGAATGGCCTGTGCAAGGGAAGCATGGAAACGCATCGCGTACGCACACACGCCCAGCGCGGTCCGCCCCATGCTGCGAGCCGGCCAGGCTCACCTTGGAACCACCGTGGCGTCGCCGGCTCTGGGGAGATGGTGCGGTGTGCGTACTAAATTATTGGGGTTCTGGAAAAGAAGAGCTGGTCTGGGAATTCAGCAGTGGTGTCTCAGAAGAAAGGCGTTCTCAGAAGCGTGCAGGCAGGCAGAGCGGGTTTGGGTAAACACAAAGTGCTACGTGGGCTGTCTCAGGTGACCTCTGCTGGGAATTGCTAGCCTCTGTGCTTCTCTCACAGGGTTGAAGCCCAAAAGGTGGCTTCCAGCTGGCAGGGGGAGGCTGTGGCGGCGTGAGAGAGCGGGCACAGCTGGGAGGGGTCCTTCCCCACCCGCCCAGCGCCTGCCACCTGCCAACCTCTGCAGAGAGAGAACAAGCGAGGATGTTACTGAGCGCTCGCTGTGCGCCGGGCGCTGCTCCGTACCGTTTCACGCACTCATCGGAATCCTTTGGGGAAGTTACTCCTGTTATGATCCCCGTTTTACAAGGGAAGAAAATGACACTTAGCCAGAGGATGGGACTTGCGTGAGGTCCTCCCGTAGATGGCAGAGCCAGGATGAAAACCCACTCTTAGACCTCGGAGCCCCGGCTCTTGACTCCAGCCTTCCAAAGACCCGATCCCTGCACCTTAGGATTTGACGGTTTGGGTTGGGTGGCCCAGTGAGCAAACAAAGTGACAAGGAAGGGCTGTGCTGGGTGCCCAAGAGAGGCAGCAAGTTGGGGGGTGGGGAATAATTTGTAGACACCGTCCAGGATGGAGCAGCAGTGGTCAAGGAAATGGAGGCTCAGGGTGGGGCAGAAATGGAAAGGGCTCGCCCTGTACACACGAGGGTTAAGAACCGAGGAAGTGACCTCCCCAAGCCTCAGTTTTCTCATCTGAAAAATAGGGACCAAGACCCATCTCCTCAATTGCAGCTATCAAATGAAATAATGTTGGGAAAGAGCTTAGCACATAGGAGGACTCTGTAAATAGTAGCTGCAGTTATTCATTGTTGTGTGGTTATTGCTATTGTTATTATTATTATTATTAAGCAGGCACTGTCTTAGGTGCTGGGAGACTAAAAACAGTTAAGACCCACCACTTGAGGTGCCTGTAGTCTAGGAAAGGAGATACACATGTGAACAGATAATTCCTTTCTAACTGCTTCCTTTTCTGTGCACTCCCCACCCCAGCTAGGGAGTGCGTGCACGGTGAGTACTGAGCAGATACTGTCAAATGAATAGCCATCAGTCCATGTTTTTAAATATAATATATGTGTGACATGAGAGTTGAACCCCATCTGTAGGTTGACCGATCTGGGCCAGGGTTGGCTCCGTTCTGCTAGCCAGGTAAAGGTTTGCCCTCCCTGTTCCTCTTTCTCCTGGGAGAAATGGGCTTCCTACAGCATGGTTTTCTCAGGGCAGCATTAGAAGTCCCAAAGCCCAAGCCCAGCTCCACAAGCATATTTTAAGCATCTGCTCATTTGCCCCGTTGACCAAAGCGGGTCACGTGGCCAAGATCAGGCTCCGTGGGGCAGGGAAACACATTCGTAGTCTAGTAAGAGAGACTGCAAGGTGGCCCGGCCAAGGCACGGGTGTGGGAAGGGGTGGAGAATCGGGAACAATCATGCATCGCTCACAGCGAAGTTTGGTGGGAGAGTAGGCCTTAGCCACAAATGTCTGCCCCGTGGCCTGGCAAATGCCTTGTGTTCCAGGAGGCCAGCCAGGCTGTGGCACCGTGCCGGCCCCCCCGACTCCTGCCTGCGGTTCTGTGCCAACCACCCAGGCTCTTAAGGGCCGGCTGAGGCTGCAGAGCTGAACTCTGGCCCAAGCCAGCGCTGCCTTATTGAGTCTGCCCTGGACTCATTATTTACATAGACTGTAAAATAAAGCTTAACTCAAAATCACAGTAAGTCAGTGCATCCGAGTGAAGCCAGCAGCTGGACTCTCATAGTTGAAAGCAGACTAAATAAAAGGGGGAGGGAGAAAAAAGGAGAGCTGCAAATAGAATGTCAGGGAATGCTTAATTATATAAAGGTTATGCGTCTGCCTGCATAATTGTCGAAAGCGGCTGATGGCAACAGCTGGCGGAGGAAGCTGGGCTTCAGCTCTATTTATGTGTTTATCTGGTGCCTGTCACCCTAATGGCTACAAGCAGTATTGATCACAAGTTAATTTTGCCTCATCCTTTCTTCTTGGCTCTACCCTTATCAGCCTCACCTCCCCCACTAAAATAGGAAACCTATTGAATATATGGCAAAAAGTCGGAGTTTTGAGGGGACAGAGACTACCAAGTAACATAGAAGCAAGCTCTTATGATATGCCGGGCACTAGCCTAGGTGTTTTTTACATTTATAACTGATTCTTCAAATACAACAACTCTATAAGGTCGTTATTATTTCCGTTTTACAGATGAGGATACCGAGGCCCAGAGAGGTTAAGTCACTTGGCAAAGGTCACACAGCCTGAGGTAGCCTGGTGATTCTCTTAACCATGGCCCTCCTGATTGGGCTCTGCAGGGTGGTATTGTGGGATTTCTTTCACTGCACTTGGAATGAAATTTGAACTCTTTACCAAGGACTACATGCTCCGTATGTTCCAACTCCCAACTTGTCTTCATCCACGTCTAGCATTCCCCGCCTTGTCCAGCACACTACTCTCCTTTCCATTTCTTAGACGTGCCAGGCTCTCTCCTGTCTAAGGGCTTTGCAGGTGCTGTGACCTCTGCCTGAAACCCTGCCCTGCAAGAATCACGACTACTCCAGTCCTTCTCTCGTAAGTTGACTGTGTCCCTCCCTCACCCTTAATATTCTTGATCACAGCACCCTGAGTGTCTCTTCCAGGGCAGTTATCATTGTCAGCAATGGTAGGTTTGTGTGTTGTTGCACATGCCTCGTGAGCAGAGATTATACTTGTTTTATTCACAATCTGTGCCCAGACCTGGCACACCGAGGCAATGCAGTGCATCAGAGCAAGGGCTCTGAAAGCAATTGCCTGGGTTCAAATCCCAGCTCTGCCACTCTTTGCAGCCTGTGTGACCTTAGGCAGATGACTTCTTTCTGTCCTCTGTTTCTCTACCTATAAAACAGGGATAATGATAGGGTTCTTGGGTAGAATGAATTCACTAAGACAGAAAAATGCTTAGTATAGTGCCTGATATGCAGTAAGCCCTCAGTAAATATTAGCTGCTATTAGTCATCATTATTAAGATGATTATTAGTAGCGCATATGAGATAGTCAATGCTTGTGGAATGGAGGAATGAATTTCTAATTGTAGAAGAGGAAACAGAGGCCTCAGTGGTTCTGTGGGAGAGTTCGTAAGCTCTGCTCCCCGACATCCAGCTGGGTGTGAGACCGCTCCGTCTGAGATGACATGCCCATTAAAGGGTTGCTCTTGTGCCCTGTGCTGGTCCCCACTGCGGGGCTCCCAACAGTGCAAACCCAGTGCCGCTGTGTGAGGTGAATGGGTTTGGAAGACTGCCCTTTGTGATTCTGTAAATCACTTTGGTGGAGCTGGACAGGAATCCTGTCGGTGGAGAATGGTGTTTTCTTGCTCCTGCGATGGACAAGACGATTCCAGACCATATGGAAGGTGTGGCTGGTGGGTCCAGTTCTCTGACACCCCCTGCCACCTGGTCTATTGTGAAAGGCCACTCCCCTTGGAAGGCAGCTGGTAGAGATGTGGTAGGCTTATGCTGGGACCCAGCCACGGACAAATGAAGCTGATTTGGAGCTGCCATGGAACCCGGTTGTTCTGCACGTTGCGACGTACGCCTGCAAGGCCCCCCTCACCCGCACGTGCAGTCTTCTTTGGAGGGCTCAGTCCTGCTTTCCACTCTCCGTCCTGGACTTCAGCAGCCTCTGCAGGGAAGCATTAGCTGCCTGCCCTCTTGCTTGCCCATTCCTTGCTCCTGCCTTCTGCTGGCTCGGCTCCTGCCCTGCGCTCACCTCTGCTGGCCTCCCCGGGCACCACGGCAGCCGTCAGCTTGTGGGCGGAGATCTGCTCACTGGGCACCCTTTGCCTCCTCCAGCCTGTGCCGTGTTCCGAGATCACTGCGCGCAGGGTTGCTTTAATCCTGATGCAATCACCCCTAATAGGATCCAAGTGCTCAGATCTCTCACTGAAGAGAGTAAATGATCGCAAAGACCCCTGCCAGACTCATTTCTGCCAATCCCAGTGTGCAGGGGAGGGCTGGGGCATTGGCCCTTGGTGCCGTCAGAAATGGAAGGCTGGTCCCCAGAAGAAGCCAGGTGATGGCTGTGCCTATGGGGCAGCGAAGTCTGGTGCCCAGATCATCCACCAGGGCTGTCAGCCTCAGGGTTTTCAGTGGCAGCTTATTCACATATGCAATGAGGGCACGCTGGGTGGTCTAAGTTGCCCTTTGATTTTTAGTCCCTGGAGACTCCAGTGTTCCTGGTGTTATTTGGCATGTCTGTGACTTCAATTTCCTTTTTAATTTCTGTTGTTGGGAAGAAAGAACTCTGTGGAGTTACAATCTGCAAAGGACCTGTGTTGTAAGACCAGCAGGTGTCTTGAATGGCTGAGGAATTTGAACATGCATAGTTACCCCTGGGCCAACTCACTGCCGAGCGTGTCCAGTGAACTCAACTCCGTAAGCAAAATTGTGCAGGGTCAGCCCAGAGGAAAATTCAGCAAAGTGTGAGCAGTAGTCATCCCTGACGGTGGATCGTTGGAGAATTTTATGTCTGATTTTACACATTTTCCAATTTTTTTTCCATTGAGCACATTACTTTTATGTTTCGAAAGAAAGATACACATTAAAAAATAAATAACGTCTATACTCCTGAACACTCAAGTTTGTGATCTTAATATACAAGACTAGAAAATGACTTAGATCTAAGTTTTAAGGAATATATTTTATTCTTATTTATATTAATGAAATATTAACATAATACAACGGCAGGTTTGCATATGGAAATTGAGGTTGGCTGAACAGGGGTTGGAAAGACTATCAATTATGAATAGTTTGTTGTGAAAGTTAGAATCAGAAAATCAAACAGTGCTAGAGAGGAAGGGGTTTTTGTGCTTTATATTTGAATTTATATAGTATATGCTATTTAACCCTGGTCTGGTTCCTTAATGACTCCACACCTTAGTTTCTCCATCTGTAAAATGGAGATAAAATAGTACCTGCCCATGAGGTTATTTTTAGGATGCAATAATTCATATTTATGAAGTTCTTAGAACAGGGCTGGAACATAGCAATTACTCAATAATTGTTTGCTGCTGCTGGCTTAGTCTTATTGTTGTGATACTTAGGCTTTTGACTATAGTTCGTGCTTCCACATCAGAATGAGCAGCACTTAAAGTTACAATAATGTTAGTGAACCTGGGGACAGTTCTTACCATGTCTGAGCCATCATGCACAGTTCCTTGTTTAGCTTCTCTCATTTGCTCCTCACATCTACTGCATACCATTCACTCTGTTATTATCTTCATTTTACAGATTAGGATGCAGGGGCTCAAAGAGGTTGAGTAACCTGACCAGGGTCACACAGTTTTTACGAATTTGATCCTGACTCCAAAGCTCATGCTTTGAATCACTGTTCCATTAGCTACTGTTGTATTTAGTGTTCTCCTGCAGATATCCAAAATATACCCTTACCTTTACTTTCCCTGGCTCAAACGTCCACTAGTTGAGGTATTTTAGTGCCCTTCCAAAGGGATATGTTGGGAATTTCTCCAGCTGTATCCCCAAAGCAGCCCGTCCTGGTGATACCCCACACTCGCTAATCTGAGACATTGGGGGGAGGGGGGCGAGAGGTTCATACCTCAACTGTTGTATATTGGTGGCAGAGACTTGTTTTTAGAAATGTAGAGCAGCAATTCTGTGGTTTGCGATTAAACTCAGAATGGGAACTGAAAGATGAAGAATGAATTTCCTTTTCGTAGTACAGTGTCTAGGCAAACAATCAATCATCATCGCTGTAAACACCCACCCTATAGGGTTCGGTCCCAGGGAGAGGGCTCCCCTGCCTCCTGGTAGCTGGAGAATGTTGGCCCGTCGTGTGCCTACGGAGCAAATTCCTGTGCTGGGTCCTTTGACAAGTAAGCTTCCTGAACCACCATGCAGGGTGCTCCCCCGGGGCCTGTGGGCAGGGGAGCCAGAGGGGACCCTGATGAAGGACTGAGGGAGCCCATGGGCCAGAGGAACCGGACTTTATCCCGAGAGCAGCGGGGAGCCCAAAGGGCAGAAGTACGATCAGATTTGCCCTTAACAAAACCAGCCTAGCTGCGCTGAAACAGAGATGGGCAGAGGCGAGGTTAACCACGGAGTCCAAATGAACAGTGGCGGCGCTCTTCTCTGAACAATGGAGGGAGGTGGCCAGGTGGGAGAGGCGTCAGGGAGGCAGATGTAACAGGACTCAACACTGGATTTGATGTTTGCAGGGTGGAGAGGGGATGATGGCGAGCGAGCCAGTCCCTGCCTCCAGCTTGGGAGATTTTAATGGACCTTCCCAGGTATAAACGTCCTGTTCGTCATGTGGGAAGGTTAATTTAGAAGAGTATGTGGCATTAGTTCTCTGCCACCTTCTGAACAGAACGATATTAGCCCTTTTCTAAGACTCTTCTAAAACAAAAACATAAAAACCAAGGGGTCTGGCTTGCAAAACGTCTGTGGCAGAGGCTGCTGCAAGCAGCAACTGGTGCTTTGCTGCTTCCAGCGTGGAGCAGAGGCGTGTGGTCTGGGATTTCCTGTCAAATCCGCCTTGCAGCCTCACTTCCAACGGCCCGTACCTACCTGGAAGGCCCATCGGAAAGGTGAGCAAGGAGCCGAGAAAGGCCCTTTTCCAGCATCCGCGAGGAAGAGGTGAGCCGGCGTCGCAGCAGATCTTGCTGGGCATCCCCCGGGGGTGTTGTGGGGTCGGATTTTTAAGTCCTTCTCCGCTCCGGCTCCCCTCCCGGGAGCTACGAGCACAACTCGTACCGTACTGAGGACTCCCTCTGCGGGGACACGGGAGGGCCATGCAGGTTGGCAGTCGGAGTGTGGGAGGAGGCATCCCAGCCGACACTCCTGCCCCAGGCCTCCTTGCTGGCCCTAAAACCTGCCTCTGGAATTCACCTACCTCCTCTGGGTCTTTGCTCGGCGAGACCCTTTCTGACCACCCTCTGCCAAACCGCGTCTCTTCCCTTCCCTGCTTTACTTACACTTGCCCAGGTTCGCTCTTCTGGAAGGAGTCAGCTTTGCATCTGGAATCTAGCCACAGGTGTCTCCTGGTCCAAGTCTGGTGCACACGATCTCTTTCTCTTTTATGGACTGGCTCTTGTTCTTAGGACTCTGCGTCTTTGTCCTGCCCTGTGGGTGGCCAGAAGCCTCTACTGGTGGCCCGCTCAGCCCTGGCCTCTCTCAAGATGTCCTCACCCGACTTTTCACAGTGAACAGAGCTATGCAGCGCCTGGCAGGGTCCTGAACTAGCCCATTTGTAAAATAACTTCTTTTCTACTTGCTTTTGGGCTGGAAGACATTGTACCAAAGTAAGAGATTAGGTAACTGACTACATTTTTTGTGCTTTATTTTTTTTGAATGAAAATACCATCCCTATTATTGGGGATGATTTACCTTGACTAAAAAATATTGTGGAGGCTGGGTGCGGTGGCTCACCCCTATAATCCTAGCACTCTGGGAGGCCGAGGCAGGAGGATTGTTTGAGCTCAGGAGTTCGAGACCAGTTTGAGCAAGAGCGAGACCCCGTCTCTACCAAAAATAGAAAAATATTAGCTGGACAACTAAAAATGTATGGGAAAAATTAGCCGGGCATGGTGGTGCATGCCTGTAGTCCCAGCTACTCTGGAGGCTGAGACAGAGGGATTGCTGAGCCCAGGAGTTTGACGTTGCTGTGAGCTAGGCTGACGCCACAGCACTCTAGCCTGGGCAACAGAGTGAGACTCTGTCTCAAAAAAAGAAAAAAAAAAATGTGGTAAAACATACATAACATAAAATCTACCGTCTTAGCCAATTTTATGGGCATAGTTCAGTGGCATTAAATGCATTCACTTTGTCGTGATGATTGGTTTTTTGAAATCCAGAAAAGAATACCTGGGTGTATTTTGTCCAGAAGGGTTAAAAGCAAGCATGATATTACTTCCTTGGCTACGCTTTGTAGCTACTATGTTTGGATAGTTCATTCCAGTTTGCATGATCCCTATCACACATCTTGCCTCATTGAACCTTCCTGGGGCCTGGGGTAAGATGGGTACGGGATCAAAGGTGGCCGAGGTGTTGAGTGGTCTTCATTTTGAGCATGTTCTGGTGCCATCTAGTGTCTGTGGGGCCTCGTGCCTGCGGGGCTACGGCTGCTGGATTTCCCCTGCTTTGGGTGGAGGCTTTATAAAACCAGAATGGCTTTAAAAGAGCACCAAGGAGATGTTTGTCTTTTTAGATCAGCTGGTAGTTTTTTCCAGCCTTGATCCCTTGGAAACTTGCAACTGAAATTTATTTCATTAACAGAACAGTTTGTCCCTTTGAAGCTCAGACAGGGTGAGATTAATATGAACCCAATATTAAGCTGTTAAGCATCAATTTGGCAAACCTATTTACAAAGGAGAGCTGAACACAGAAAATGAAGGTTGCATTAAGAGGCTCCTTTGCCAGATTCACTCTCCCTTGTTGGACAATATATCTCAGTAACCAGTGTTTTTGTGTTAGAGAAGAGGACAAAGAAAAACTTGTGTGTGTGTATGTGTATATGCATGAACACATGCTTTGATGATGTGTGATTATTCCACTAGTAGTAATAAGATAAATAATGCAACGTAGCTAAACTTATACAATGCTGATTTTGTGTTCAACATTGTTCTAAGTGCTTTATATTTTAAATTTTTAAAATTGTGCAACAGCCCAAAAGGATTAGGTGTTATTATTTCCCCATTTCAGAGATGAGGAAACTGAGGCACAGAATGGTTAAGTGCTTTGTTGAAGTCACAAAGCCACAGTGAGTATTTTGCGATAGGACAATTTCTAAGGACTTGGAAGCGTGTGGATTTTAGATGGAGTTCCAGGTGATGGTGTGCTTTCTTTTGCTGCCCTTTGCTCCTCGGGTACCTTCCCAGGGAGGCGGCTGTTGGCTCTGCACAGCCATGTGTCACCCCTAGTCCTGAGCACCTAGCAGCCCGTGCACCGTCAGGAGCTCTCAGTTGCACTTGCTAAATGAGTGGAGCAGGTGGAGCTCACCTGGGGTCTGGGGCTTGTTTTAAGGAGCTGCTGACGACGAGGTTGCGAGAAGCTGTGTGTACCGAGGATAGCGCACCGCTTAGAGCCATGAGGTCTGCGCTCTGTCCTCAGCCCTGTTACCCACCCTGGGACCATGGACAAGGGATTTCCTCTCCCTAGCCTCAGTTTCTCCATTTGGGGGGATAATAAAATGAGTTTTACTTTGTTTGGGTTTTTTTGAGAGGATACATGAGGTAATGGTTATGATAGCACCTTGTCCAGTGTTTGGCACAGGGTGTGAGCTCATTCAGTTTTACTTTGGTGTACGTTTTTTATCTGGAAATTGAAGCTTATTTTAGTTCTCCTTCCACAGTTTTCTGACATCCCCTGCAGTGAAGATTCGGGTGCCCTTCCACCTGAGAGGGCTGGGTCCGTCTTCTACATTGCAGGATAGAATGGTCCGGCCCTGAGTAGACGTGGGTTTTTAGATGTCTGTTCTCGTTGGAAGAACTGAAAGCCGAGAAAGTTCGGCTTTGTCCCCTCTCTCCTCTTACAGATTTCCATATATATATATAAAGAATGTATATATACACACAAGCATGCATGGCAACCTGAATAATTTTTTCCTTCATATTGTTTTCATTATAGCATGGTTGCTTAATTTACAGCAAGCAGAAAATAAACTGGGTCTTGTTTTGATCCAAACATTGATGTTTTAAAGGTCATACACAATATGAACATAACATATAAAAATACCTTTTTAGAAGCTCCTATAAGAAAGAAAATACAACATTTAACCTCACAACTTTTCCTCTTTGCTAGAACTACTGCTAGAGTTTTAAATAGACTTTTGTGTTGTTTAAGCTATACATCCAAGAAAAATCTAAAAAGATTAAAGAGATGTGCATATAAATGGTTGCACAGCAGAACACGAACATGCATGGCACACAGTAAAGAAAGTTAGAAATATCAAATATACAAGGGTTCTAGAATCAATCCTTTAAACCCATTCCACAAACAATATATAAAACTCATCTTTTTGTTCTTTATAGGCAAAGCCTAGATTACTAAAACCAAAATTGAAAAAAAGTAATCCTCTAAAAGGAACTGTTTGCCTATAATATTTCTTGCTTATGTCTGCAAGCAAGCAACCTGAGATTTTTAAGATGCTGGCTTTTTATTCTGAAGTGAGATTGGACATGTCAAGTCACTTTTGCCCCCAAAACAATCTTTTCAGAGAAATACTAGAAAGGATAAATGGTTAAGGGTGCTCTTTCTTCATTTTTAGTCAGATAGTACATTGATAATCAGAAACTCAGAGTTGTGACTCTTGCTTATAACAGACTAATCCTTTTTCCAAAATTATTTTAAATTTCATGGTACCACAGAATCACCTAGAATGAGAGTGCTGTCTTTCAGCTTGCCACATATTAAATAAACTGAGGAATAAAGAGCAAGCCTTTCTCATAAAGAGGTAGGTAAATTTTGATACGAATGTACAGCCAGGTGCTGTGAGCATCACAGTTCAGTCCTTTTGCACTTTATGTGCACACACACAACACCTGCTTTGAAACAATTTACTTGCTTCTAACAGCAGTAAGAAAACTAAGCAATCTTATGGTCAACAGTGTTCCTCAAATTTTAGAAAAGCTACATAAGAACATTCTTTTCCCCTTTAAATTATATTTGCCATCACTGACCTGCTCAAATTTTAAGGTGAGTTTTCTCAATGTTTTCTATGTTCCAAATCTTCATAGAAAAAAAAAAAAAAAGCAGTGAAGGCTCCATGCTTCAGTCAGCAACTCAATCTCCCTGAAAATACTACGTAACCCAGTTGATGTCATTCTCCAAGACAGTGGGGTTAGCAAAGGAACTAGTTCACACCACTTCATAAATAAACTATAGTATTCTCACAGGCCTAGACATCTTGACAAGACATAAAGGTCCACCCTGAATCTAAATATATATATATGTCTGAACAGCCAGTGCTGCATTGTGGCTACAACTTCACTTTTATATCATTCTATCTTATTAATATTAGCAAGCTACCTTTCTAGGTTGATAGTTCTACCAAATATGAATATGGAAGTTTATTTTTAATAAGACAATGTTGCAAATTATGATCAACGAACATCTTTTCACCAAATACGTAAAGCATAAAAAAGGAGAATCTTTACAAAAATATGCAGAGACACCACAAATTGGTAGCTGCCCATAACGTTAAACAAACTGAACTCTTGAGAGTAGCTTCTCAGCAGCACATTGTTTTAATTATAACCATTGCCTGGTACCAGGAAGACTAACAAATGTTTTTTAAGCATTATTGCAACATTATATTCCTGATAATTTAAGTAAACCAAACTATAAGTAAACGAAGGACACATGCCTAAAAGTTATCATGGTTTATACCACCAGCGACCACTGAATTTAGGACTAGTTCAAGACCTTTATCTAGATTTTTGACCTCTACCTAATCTGTGTTCTTGACTGAGATTTGGATCTAGGTGGTTCTGTTTTCTTTGATTCCTTTTCATATCTTGAGCTAGACTTAGAATGTCTTTTGGAATCTGGTTTAGAGGTGCCTCTAGCTTTGGTGTAAGATGCAGACCTAGATTTAGCCTTCATTTCTTTTCTTGGGCTGGCACTTGGACTGTGGTCTTGAGTTGGATTTACGTCTTGAAACAGATCAATTTCAGGGTTTGAATCTATCATTATTGGTACAGATTCTGCTAAGCTGTGGTCTTCCCATTGGTCTGCTGTTTCTAGGACTATAAGATCTTTCATAGTTGTAATCAGAAGAGCAACTAGGTGATCTTCTTTCATAACTTCAGCTTCTAGAATGTCTATATCTTACCATAATCGTCACAGCATGGAGAACTGGTCACATTCCTCCCTTCCTTGGCTTTCATCTGACTTGATGTCTTCCAATCCCCCTGGGCAAACTGTATTTGAGTTTGACGTCCACAAATCTATTTTCTGTCCAAATTATGTAAAGCACCATCAGCGTCAAGAACATCCTCAAATCGAACATAAGCAAATCCTCTTGGATGGCAAGTGTAGAAGTCGTGTGGAACATACACATCAACGGTAGGACCATAACAACCGAATTCAGGCTGTAAATCTTCAGTCCTGGTGTTATCATCCATGTTCCTGATGATCAGAGACTTGTGGGTGGGGCCGGGGGTGGGTTGGGCCCCAGGTAGCGGGACATGAGGACAACGTGAGTCTCGGCGGTGGCCACTAATGGTCCCAGCAAACCAGTCTGTGGTTCCTTAAACACACCCATCCAGACGGCTCTGCTGTGTCAACTACTAAGCTGGATAATTGTGGATCAAGTATTACAGGAGTGGAGATAAAACTAGAAGAACATGATACATTGGGATGGACGACCAGACACTGGGGAAAATGTATGTTTGTCTGCGTGTTACCTGCTATAAGGTAAAATTATAACATCAGTATCTTATGGAAAGTATGAGGAAGGAGATCCGAGACATCTTCAGCCAACCGGGGATCATAAGTTGAAACTCATTATACAATTCTTATTATTGCAATTTGAGACATGTAAGGTGTCACCGATACTCTTCTTAATATGCAGTGTCTGTTGTTGTTAGGTGAACTCTCAATATTAATAAGCACTTTTATCGGTTCCTGTAAAAATCAACTTCTCCTAATCCTGTTTTTCTCATCATGTCTCAGGCTGCTCAATCATAGAGCAGCAGATTGTCCCTCCATGGGGTCTGTAATATTTGCCTGTCTGCAGAAGCGACTTGTTAATCCAAAGGCATGAAACTCTGAGAGGGAATTTTATATATTATCTTAACAGTGGTGTGGGAAATGAGACGTCTTTGTTCAGGGAGCTCTCGTGGGCCTCGTCCGGTATCACAGAGGAGGCAGCAGTGTGGATTTTGCAAGCCTGAGCCCAGCCTCTTAGCTGCAGGGCGGGAATTGCTGCAGTGACAGCCACACGGGGCGTCTGCTGCTGACCTCACTGAGAGATGGGATCGGCCATTCATCCCCTCTTGGGCTCGTTCAGTTACGGTTATGCTTAACTTGCTCCTGGGAACCTCTCATCTTGCTGGAAAATCTGTCATTTGATGCGGAGTAGGAAGAAGAGCTCGGAGTTGGCACGCGGGTGGTGGGTGCTGCAGGCTGTCTGGGAACCCAGGAGGCATTGCCTGCCCGGCACCATGAGTGCATTCGGTGGGGAGAAGCACTACTCCCTCGGTTTCCCTGCCCCTGCTTTTCTCCTTGCCGGATCCCTCCCGTGTTCCCGGTCCTCCACGCTCAGCATCCTTCTCATCTCAGTTTTCCCTCTCTCTCCCTCTTTCTCTTCCTCACTGTTGTAGATACAGCAAAACCGGAGTGATGCTTGGTGGATACTTGGGACACCAGAGCTTCCACTTTCTTTTGACTCAGCCTGGAGATGCAGCCTGTCTGCTTTTCTATGTAAATTATTTATACACAAGGTTTAATAAGCACAGAGTTTTGCTATGGCTTGTCCCTGAAACCAACTCTTTGAAGTCAAAGCCAGAAGTCCAGGGAAGAGTCTGTGGGAAGTTGTGCCTGTGCATTCCAGTTCTGTGCCATCTGATTCCGCAAAGTTTTATCACTGGCTTTTTGCCCCTTTCCCATGGGCAGGATGTGAGAAGATCATGGAAAGTTGCCGTTTCTGACCCTTGAGCCTTGGGTGGGGGCAACAGTTCCGATCTTTCATTCCTTCTTCCTGTCTTCTGTTCCTATTCTGAGTCTTTTCATTACCTGAGTATTTAAAATGTTAACTTTTCCATGCCCTCTCCCACCCATCCCTCCCAGAACAGTTCTGTGATTTAAGAAGTATGGAAAACACTGGGGAAAACAAAGAAAAACAAATGTCTTTGCTTTGGGACTTCTACAAGCCATGGATGCACTGGGGGAAATATTAATAGCGTCTGGCATTTTCCAAAAATACCCAACCACGGAGTTATCTCTTTGAATTACATCTCATGGATCAACACTACCAGGAGTCTGGCTCCCAAGGACTTGCTAGTACATTCTTTCATGATAAGATACTCCTTTTCTATAACCCAGCTCATCATCGGGTCACATGAATCTGTACACTTGAGTCCTACACTCTGTGCTGATTTGCCTTCAAGGATGTGTTTTGCGATGAGCATACCGACCCATGTCAGAAGGACCAAGGTGAGACACAAAACCCTGAGTGCCGACTATGTTCCAGGTATTTCACATGTACGGTCGTAGGTATTCTTCATTCCAACTCTGCAATCTTATTATCCCTATTGAGACCCTATTTATAATTGAGACCAGCAATGTACAGAGAAGTCAGTTAAGTTACCCAAAGCCCTACAACTGGCAAATGGCAGGGCCAGAATTCAGCATAAATACTAAGAAGAGTCCATGGGACACAACGCAGCCATGCTAAGCCTCAGTTGTCACTGGCCAGTGACCTGAACTGAGGTTGACCAGGTAACAGGGATTTGTGCTGGAACCATTCTCTCGCTGTTTGTGTGTGTGAATAAGGGACATCCTTCCTGCTGCTGCAGCCAGAACACTTAACATCCTTTGGCTACCTGAGCACCTTCTACAATGTAGGGATCAATTCAAATACCTCCAAGTTCAGTTTTTACCCACCTAACTTCTAATGACATAACCCCATGCGTTCATTTTACCCATGGCTGCTCTTGCCAAGATTAGCAGATCCTCTATAATTTGAAGACTCTGGTCAAAATCCAGGGGAGAGATTCTGAATGTAAAGCATCCAAGTCTAGCAGCCCCAGCGGAAACAGAGTAATGGCAGCACACCCCTCATCTGCAGTCAGGCCGGATCGCTTAAATTGGTTTCCAGGAGGGCTTAAGGTTCATGAGAGCAGTTCAGCAGCGCTAAGCTGGTATTAATAAGCGCCTTGTGCCCGTGGACAGCATTATAGATCAATACAATATATGCTCCAAATGCAGATGATAAATGAGTACCATTATGACCTAATTAGCAAGCCTCATATTTTGAAGAGATAAATATAATTCCACCATATCCACTTCTTGAAAAATGCTGTTGCTGCTGCTCTTCCCTGCTGCAGGGATGAAGGCAGAGGGAGCGGAGGTGAAGGCAACCAGTTACATATTTATTTGCTTCCGTGGTGGGTAGCCGCTTTGTCTGTGTGCACACACTTCCCTAGCTCAGATGACAGTAAATTGTTCATCTACTTTTTAAAAAGTCAGACTGCCTCTTGAGGGTGGAATTTACTGAGCCACATGCATAACTCGGGGGACTGCACCCTCACTCTGTGGTCTGTTGCGTTTGAGCAGCATCAGCCTGAGTGCTTGGCTGCAGATCGGGGGTTGCGTCCGAGGCTGGCAGTGGCACCAGCTGGCTGCCCACTGCAAGAGGACGATCCCCTGCCTCGTGGGCAAGAGTGTGCACTCTGGATTCAGACAGACCTGGGTTCAAATCCTGACTCTTACCTTTCTTAACTTTGTGGCCTTGGCCTTTCTGACAGACAGCTAAGTGTGGATGACAATAGTACCTACTTCCTCGGGTGGCTGGGAGGATTAAATGAGATGGTGTGTGTTGAGTGCTTAGTGCAGTGCCTGGTATGTGATGCAGGCCTAGATCTACGCTGGTTTTTATTGATAGTCTCTTTCGTCTTTTGTACAATGAAGTAGTTATACCAAATCGGGGATTCCCAAACTGAGGACTTCCTAGGGTTCCATAAACATTGATGGGGGCAGCCCACAGGCTGTTTTCAGTCTTAGTTAGAAATGCCTGACTTTGCCTTTAGCAGGACTCGTTCTCTCATGCTGACCAGAGGCTTGGCTTGGCAGTGGTATTTGCTTATGATTAATAAAAAATGGGAATCAGATTAATTAGTACTTAATAACTGCATTTTGGTGATAAATGTTGCGACCAGACGGCCCTTACACATCTTACTTGGAAAATGCCTCTGGTTTAGAAGATGGCAATTGTCCGAACATGTGATCCTTTTGTGGGTGGAGGGGGTGGGCAGTAAGGAGGGTTCCTGGTGGTGGAAGGTTTGGGACCCTTGATCTGGATGGTATTATTTTCCAGTTATCCCTCTCTGGTTCTGTGAGTCCAGCCTGTCTAGAGAGCACAGCTTTGTGACCCAGCAGGGAGCACAGGCAGCTGCCCTCTGACCTCAGGTTATTACATTTAATGGGGGTTATGACAATTTACCTATTCACACTTCTCGCCTGCCCCCTCTCCTCCCACCTATTATCCCCTAGCCTGTGGCCTTGGCTTAAGCCTGATAAATGTCCTCAAACTCTCAGGAAAATGCTGCACTCACTTCTGCTCCCTGCTGTCCCTGTAGTGACCTTTTGGACTGGCTAATTCTTTGTTGCATCGTAGGAAGTTTAGCAGCATCTGTGACATCTACCCTTTAGATACCAGTGGTACCCCTGCCCCAAAGTTGTGACAACCAAACATGTCTCTAAGACATTGTCAGTTGTCCTCTGGGGGCCAGACCCAGCTTAACATCACACCTTCTCCATGAAGACTTCAGTTCCAGCCCGCAGAATGCACCAGTTAATCATGGATGATCCTGACTGTGGTCTGTCTGTGTGTCTTCCTTTTGCCTCCCCAGCCAGGTCTCGCCATTAAAGAATCTGGACCACGTCTTAACTTCTCTGTGTCTCCCCAGAGCACATCCTTGTTTGCTGTGTTGATTTTTAACAAGGGTCTCTTGGCTTGCTGTCAGTTTCCATGAATTGAGTGTCTGATATCTTGCAAGTCACTTCATGCATTTTTTTTTTCTAATTTCTTACAACCACCCTCACCTTAACAGGGAAGATATCTGAGGCTCAGAGAGGGTAAGTAACTCACCCATAGTCACACAGCTGATGAGTACAAGCCCGTACCCTTTGCACTATATCACCCAACCCCCGCCAGTTCCGGGAGGGCAGCGAGGGGACAGCTGGTGTCTGTGCTTGTCTGGGGGTTAGGAGGTCCTTGTGCAGCCAGAGTTTAAATTGTCTCTAGGAGACGAGGGTGAAGGGGGAGCTGGAGTGCCCTTTGAGAGTGGATGCTGGAAGAATGAGTGTGGGGAGAATGAGTGACCACCTCTCTTCCCCCAGGAAGCCTGGGCAGCAAGGATCCAGCTGGAGTGACCGCTCTGTAATTGTAGAATTGGGCACTGGTTGGTTGGTTGGTTGGTTGGTTCTTGTGCCGCGGCCCTGAAGGCCCCTGAAGGCCGTGTCAAGAGCGGGTCAGTACACACCCTTGGGTATCCTCTGGGAAATGACATATCTCTCACTGGGCCAGGCACCATGCCAGAGGAAAAGTAAATATTCCCTCTGGCAGCCATGAAAAGAAGTCAGTAGTGATGAGCAGGAGAAAGGGGGGGTGATTTGTTTTGTCTTGGAAAGCTGTATTTTTAACCCTGAATATGGCTTGTTTGTTTTTAACAAAGCCTGCCCTGGGCAGTTCACAGAAAAGAAAATCCGGTGAACCGTGAGCCTAGGAAGAGATGCTCACCTTCCCAATGGACAGGGCAAAGCAAATCAAAACCTCAAGGGCCGTGCTCACGCTGGAGAAAACCTCACCCATGTGCAGAAGAGGACGTGATTCGGGATATTCATGTCCTCGCTGTTGGTAATGATGAAAAAGTTCCAAACAATCCAAATGTTTATCTGTAGCGGATTAGACAAGTCATATGATGGAATAACATGCAGTGCATGAATTTTAAAAAAGAGCAGGATGTTGATATGGGTAGTATGGTAGTAATACAATTTGTATGTACTTCAAAAGCATGTGCAAACCAGTACTATTAACTGATTATAGATATAATTGTATCCAGGAAAGTATTAAAAGAACGGACTTTAAGTTGCAAAACAGACTAAAGAAAATGATGATCTAGAGCCAGGGGTGGCATGCAGGGTGGGCAGGCGGCGCAATGGCTGTAGACAGGTGTCCTTCACCTTATCTGAGAGGTATTAGTGTGAAGGAAAGTTAATGGAAATGTGACGAAATCTAGCTTCCCCCCTGCCCCGTATTTTTCTGTATTTTGTATAAACAGCTCCACCCTGCACGGATATATGTATGGGACTAGCTTCGCCTCTCGTGCAGGCTGTCGGGAGGATCCTGCGGGGGTAACAGATGTGAAGATGCTCTCTCAACTAGGACACCATGCAAAGGCAGGATAGCGTTTACTTAATAAGAATAATCACCTCTCGGGTTTTTCTTTGGTCTTTGGCTAAGTAGCTTTGTAGCATTTGGAGGCCTGGGAGAGTTTGCAGTGATTTAGACTCTCCATACCTTGAAGTTCATGTTCGTTTGTTTTGTAAAAACTCCCCAGAGCACACACAGCAGAGATAAAAGGAAAGAGAAAGCGGGAATCAGATTTTTATGTGCGTCTCGGAAGGCCAGGGAGGATGTGGGAGCGGATGCATCCCTCTAGGAAAGCGGAGACAGCTGCCCGAATGGAGACCCACAGGCCCATCCCTGTCCTGAGGCTTGGGGTTTGATCTTCCCGGCAGTCCCGTTCTTTGGAGCAGATCTGATGAGCTTAGTACATGCTTGCTGGGTTATGGTGTACGCGGTGCCCAGAATAGGAGAGTTTGGTGGGGTGGGGGCAGGGAGTCCGAGGTCCATAAAGGGAGACAGGGATGGCGGAGGAAGGGATGGTGGCTAACCCATATAGATGAAGGGCATGTTCAAATAGTGGTTTCCATGGCAACACGTGGACTGCGCCAGGTGCCCCCAGCCCGAGCAGAGCAGACGGCAGGCTCTGCACAGAGCACTCTCCCGCTACCTGGAGAGGTAGCCAGCTGGAGCAGTCGGGGTCGGGAAGTCAGCTGAATAGTCTCGGGGAGAAGGCCGGCTAAAACACAGCGCGTAGCCTCATCTGCATTTCCGAAGGCGATAAATTCTCATTTAAGCTGCAGTATTGATCCGCTCTGTGAAATCGCAGTATCAGAGGTTTTTTTCTCCAGCCGTACAGCTGGGACCTTTCCCTGACTCTCAGGCAGGATGTGCAGGGGCTAATTTGTTCCATTTTCTGAGAAAACCAGAACTCTATTGCTTGTTCCCTGCCCCCTCCTCCTTCTTCACTTTTGGGAGGAAGCCATCCAGGCAGTGGCTGGGGTTTCCAGATAGATGGTGCCAGTGGTTAGCAGCCCCTGTGTGGTCACCCATCAGGGACCTCTGAAGGCAGTAACAGGCTGGGGACTGGTGGTTTTACTCTGATGAAAAGGATGGGCTACAGTCTAGACATCCCCCACTAGGTTTGTAAAGTGAGCTAAAGAAGAGGTAGACACAAGAAAATCCATCTCTCTGTTTGTGCCTGCTCTGTAATTCTGCTGTCTGTCTGTGATTTGTACTCGTGTTCTGTTTCATAGCTGCGGGTGGAATCTTGAAGTGGAATTCTTACCTGGTACAACCTGTTCACCTGCCTGCCTTAAACCTGGGCCATTATTAACTCTGAATGTTGGTTATCAACCTTCAGAACGTCTTAGCTCTTTAGTCCAAGCTGATGAGGATGTGGCTACTTGATCCATGATGCGTGCTGAACCCACAGTCTGGTTCCCACCCCCTCCTTCCTGCACTTTGAGTCTTAAGTACAAGTGTCTAAAAGAAGCCAGTGGGGCGGGTAGTGGTGTCGCCGGCCAGGTGAAACCCATGCCCATCGGAGGGCACGTGCTCCACGAAGGGGAGGCCCCCAGCTCAGCCCCAGGCACACAGTTCCTTGGAGGAGCACACTTTCGCCATTGCTGCATCTTCCAGTTTATCAAAAGGAGTCAGAGGTTGGCATTTCTGTGTGAAAGCTCTTGATTTTTAAATGTTAGGGAAAAAATTCAAAATCTGAAAAAACACTGTGCAGTTACATAAAAACCCAGCTCCCAGACTCATGTAACCCAGGGCATAAGAAGCCAAACTATCCCAATGGGATTTAGGTACAGTTGAAAAAGGAGCCAAATTGGTGCAACCTTTTTGTTAATACACGTAAGAAACATTTATTAAGCACCTGCTTAATAAATGTGTGGTGGGCGCTATGGTAATGGCTGGACATTGCAGATGCACATCCACTGGTGAATGGGTGGAGTGAGCTTCACTTGCCAAATGCGGAAACTGAGTCTCAGCTTGGGAAACCAGTTTGCTTGGGTCACCTAGGAGTGGCTGGAGCCAGCTTTCTGAACCCAGTTCCCTCTGGAAGCCTGTGCCGTAGGCACCACACGTGGCCTCCTGTAGCCTTGCTTCCCCTGTCTAAAAGGCACAGAGAACTCCCTGGCCAGAGGGGAAACCCAAGCCTAGTGTCTGTCCCTCTCCTTCCACAGTGGTGGCTCTGAATGACAAACCAGAAGAGGCTGGCATGGCGGGTGAATGTGGCTTTGACCACTGTGCCTACCCATGGGGCAGGCGGACCTTCTCCAGAAGACAGAGTTGCCGAAAGTCTCATTAGCCCAGAAATAACTTCACTGGGCAGGAGAAACCTATAATTGAGAATTATATTTTCCTACTTCCCATTTGGGTCTAAGGAGAATGCCACAGAATAAAGAGAAATAGGCACGAAGACTCTGTATTCCAGCCTTCCCAAGTGTATTAGTCAACTCTGGCTACTATAATAAAGTACCACAGACTGGGTGGCTTAAACAACTGAAATTTGTTTTCTCGCAGTTTTGGAGACTAGCAGTCCAAGATCAAGGTGTCGGTAGGTCTGGTTTCTCCCGAGGCCTCTCTCCTTGGCTTACAGATGGCCGCCTTCTCCCTGTGACCTCATGGGGTCTTTCCTCTTCTTACAAGGATACCAGTCAGACTAGATTAGGGCCCACCTTTAGAAAAAAAAAGAAAAAAAAAAATCTCATTTTAACTTAATCACTTCTTTAAAGATCTTGCTTCCAAATGTAGTTACATTCTGAAGCATTGGGAGTCGGGGACTTCAACACAGAAATTTAGTGGGGATGCAGTTCAGCCCGTAACACTAAGCACATAGCCAAATGGACGGGTGCCGGGAAGAAGCCCCGAGAGACTCAAATTCTAATTCAGACCCAGCCGCCGCTCAGCCTCCTGGTCACACCCCAGCTCAAGTTGCTCATCTGTAAAAGCAAAATAACGTCCCCCATGGTCTCCGCTCCTCAGATTATTTCGAAGATCAAATGTCTGGCAAAAATAAAAATGACTACATCCCAGCAAGGTTTTGCTCCTATCTGATCCATCAACAATACGATGGCGAATTGTCTGTGTGTGATAACCTTTTCTCTCTCTGTAGAAGTAATACACACCCATTTCCATCTTCACGCTGTACAATTGAAACCACCCTGTAAACACTCACGCAAGCTGCTTCCACATGTCACCGTGTATTGGTTTCCTTGGGCTACCGTAAATTGCTACCAACTTGGTGGCTTAAAACAGCAATCTGTTCTGTAACACAGTGTGTTACAGAAGTCCCAAACCAGGGTGTTGGCAGGGTTGGTTCCTTCTCCCAGCTCCAAGGGAAAATTCACGGCGTCCCTCTCTCCTGCCTTCTGGTGCCTTCCAACAATCCTCGGCACTTTTTGGCTTATAGACGCATCACTCCGATCTCTGCTTCTGTCCTCATCTGGCCTTCTCCTTGTGCGTCTCTGTGTCCCAAATCTCCCTCTTAAAAGGACACCAGTCATTGAATTTAGGTCGCAACCTAAATCAAAGGCAGCCTCATCTGAAGATCCTTAAATCAGTTACATTTGGAAAGACCTTATTTCCAAATAAAGTCATAGTCGCAGGCACCCAGGGGTAGAACTTGGACATAACTTTTGAGGAGACACAGTTTGGACCCACTACACATAGTATCCTGTGCATATTCTCAAGCCATTAAAAATTCCTAGATCAATAAATGTTTCAAAATGTCCCATCATATGGCTTTGGTATAATTTATTTAACACGGCAGTTCACTTTATGCCAGGCTCCTTGGTCTGACCTCTCGTGCCACTGCCCAGCAGTGTCTGACTTTCTGCACGCCATGTGCTGCTGCAAGGGTGAGCCCCCAGCTTGGGTCTACAGTACCTGGTATTTTATCTCTTTCCCTTTTTTCCCATTAACATTTTTTAATTGCTTCTTTTTTCTTAAACAAATGGTGCATATCTAGTATCGAGATTTTAGAGAATACAGAAAAAAGAAAACTAAAGTTGGGGTCCAGTGATGATACCGTCCTTCTTTCTCACTCCTGTGTTGTTTGTGTTCTAGCATCTCCCCTATCACCCTGGGGCTTTGGAAGCAGGAAGGAGGTACCCGCGAATGCCCAGTCAACCATGGTGACGCACTCGGGCTGTATTTCCAGCGGTGGCTCTGGGGGCATCTCGGTTCATTTAGTGGCAGATCCAGCTTTTCTGTTCCCTAACTGGGACTTTGCTGCCTTTATTATTTTTCTCTTGCTGACTGCTTGTGGAACATTCTTCTGGCAGTTCTATTTACCAGTGGGGACCAGAGGGGAAAAAGCTGCAGTCTGAGCGCAGTTCTGATGAGGAGCGTGTAGAGTCACGGGGTCAGAGGAGGTTTGCGTGGGGATCTGAGTGGTGGCCGAGAAGAGGAAGGAGATGAGGCCATTCTGCATCTATAAAGGAATAACTGAGGCCAGGTAATTTATAAAGAAAAGAGGTGCGTTTGGCTCAGGATTCTGCAGACTGTACAGGAAGCATAGTGCTAGCATCTGCTCCTGGTGAGGGCTTCAGGGAGCTTCTAATCAAGGCAGCAGACAGGGGGAACAGGCCTGTCACATGGCGAGAAAAGGAGCAAGAGAGGGAGGAGGAGGTGCCAGGCTCCCTTAAATAACCAGCTCTCGCACGATCTAGTAATGACTTAGTAGAGCGAGAGCTCACGCGTTATCACAGGCAGGGCACTAAGCCGTTCATGAGCGATCTGCCCCGTGACCCAAATGCCTTCCACGGGGCCCCACTTCCCATACTGGGGATCGAGTTTCAGCATGAGATCGGGAGGGTGAAACATCCAAACCATCTCAGGGCCGTCTCAGGGTTTTCTGCTCTCTTGGAGTCTGGGTCATTGTGTGATGCTTGGACACGTGACGCAGCCCAGGGAACTGAGCCAGAACGTTCCAGCCCAGCAAGACTCCCCAGCTGTATCTTCAGAGTTCTCTTCCGCTGCCCACAGATAACCAGCTTGCAAGGAAGGTGCCCCCCCGGCTTGGGGAGGCACAAACTGTTGGTAAAGAATGGAAGTAACATCTCAACTCGAAGCTTTCGTGACAGATGGCTGTGGTCGCTGCTCTAGGAGAGGCAATTAAAGTTAGTGAAACGGACCCTCAGCCAATCCACCTTGTCCGTCCATCCCTTTAGCCAGCCTTGCTGGCACCTGCGATGAACCAGGCCCCGTGTGGCCCACTAGGATTGTAAAGAGCAGGGGTCCTCAAACTTTTTAAACGGGGCCAGTTTCACTGTCCCTCAGACGGTTGCAGAGCACACACTGTGGGCCCGGGATGAGTCGGCTGCTAAGCAGGACAGGCAGCGGCGACAAAAACACCTGGAGAGCCGGATAAACGTGCTAGGCGGCCCACATGTGGCCCACGGGCCGTGGTTTGAGGACGCCTGGTAAAGAGAGAGAAGAGCCGGGCCACACTCGGAGGAAACTCGGAAGTCTAAGAAGAACAGACACGTGGCTCACTAATGAGTCCTGTTGAGTACCAAGGTGGCAGAAAGGGGAGCATTTAACTCCACCTTGGGGTGGTGGCGGCAGGGAAGGCACCTTTCTACAAGATTCTTGGGGGTGAGCAGGCACTTGAGACTTGGGACTTATGAGTCAGGAGGCTCTGAGCAGAAGCTGAGGAGATGAAATCTGTCCAATCAAAAGAACGAGGGTGAGGGGGCTTGGGGGGGAGGGCAGCAAATGCAAAGAGGAAAGTTTATCCTAGATAAAATTAAGTTTGCAAAAAGCAGGAGGAAAAAAGGAAAGAAAGTATCAGCATGCATTCACTAGAAAGGATAGGACAAAATAACCCAATTTGGAAGGCCCCAGAAAGACAGACGATTCCAGAGCCACCGTTTGTGGCTGAGACGCTGACCTTGCCTAGCAGTGCCCTTCGGCTGGTGAGAGATGAGGACGGGAGGGAGTTTGCATCTGCCCCTGCTCCTGTTTACTCCTTGTTAGAGATGCTGGAGCTGCGTGTCTGCTGCTGTGCCGGAGGCCACGGGTCCGTGGCTCGCAGTGCCGCACTGTCCTGCCTCGTCCGTCTCAGACAGCAATTGGGAAGAAGACCACGGCCGGGGGCTCGCTGGCGGGCTGGGGGCGAGGGCTCTGAGCACAGCGCTGGAGCTTCTGCGGGTGCTGGGGCAGGTGCAGCCCTTGCTGAGCACCGAGGCCCCCACCGAGGCCCTGCACCTGCTGCCGTGACCCCCGCATTGCTGGGTGAGGGTTAAAGCCCTGCCTCTCTCTTGCAGCCTTGCTCTTCTGTCCGTAAGGCCGGGGCAGGGTCGGGCAGGAGAGTAGGGGAGTACGGTAGGACGCGGCAGAAGGTAGGGGGGTCCTTTCTCATTCCCAGAAACAGCTTTTTTGCAAATCCACCAGGCTGCAGGTGGGTGGGCTGCCCGAGGGCTTCTTAGAATTGACCCTGACACCTGCAGTTGAGTGACTTGGAGAAATTTACCCCAGTGAGTCTGCAGTGCCTCTGGGGCCACCACCTGTCTTCCCAAACCAGCCCGTCAAACTCCCGATTCCTGAGTGAGGCTCAGACTGGTCTAATCAAGAGCTGCTGAATTTCCAAAAGCCTCCTAACGGGGACTGAGACCACAAATTGGCCACTTGGCTGAGAAATGCCCCTCCCCCCCTCCCATGCACTGTCCCCCTGTCCTCTAGCCGAAGAATTCATGGATGTGTCTCATGATGCGTGATTCATGTGCTCCTGAAAGCTGTGTGGAACTTGCCGTATTCTAAATTCACCAGGGAGTCTTCCTGTTTAAAGCAAGTCTCTCATCAGTTATAAAACCAGACACTGTCAGAGACAGAAAGAACCTTAGAAGTTATCTAGTTCAGCCTCCTCGACTCATTTTACAGATGAGAAAACCAGAGAGGTTAAGTAACTTGGCCAAGGTCACACAGCTCCTTAGAGGTAAGAATTGTCCTTAAGTAGAACCTTAGGTCCTCTGATACTGGTGCCAATTTTTTTTTTTTCTCTCCAAACCTCGTTTATGACAAAATTGTCCTGCCCCTGCCTGTGTCCCTACCCAGTCCCACTCCATCCACTTCCCCCAAAATCCTCAACATGGTCTGTTTTATAACTTTGCCTATTCTTATGTAAGGGAGGGTGCACTTAGGATGCACCTTATGGAGTCACATAGGATGCACTTAATTCCCCTTCCGAGGGGTGATGACAACACCTGTGAAATGTCATCGGGGAAGCTCATCGGAGCCCCGCGGGGAGGGTGTCATCTAGAATTCTGGCTTTCTCTGCTTCCACCTTCCTTTGGCCATTTGTGCTGACTGGCTTTTCTAACAGAAAGAAGAAACGTGTGCAGGAAAAAAGTTAAAATAGCAGTCCCCTAGTTGGGACCGTTTATCCTCAGACATGCCTAGCAAGGGCGGCCCTCGGCTGGCTTCAGGAACTTGGATTTGGGGAGAGCTCCCACTGCCCTAGCTGATAAGATGCCTAAACTGCACAGACAGCGCGCCTGGTGCCGCACACCTGCTTTCCTTCTGAGAATCTGGAGTGTGGCATGTGTATCGCAGAGGCTGCTGATGCGACAGGAAAGCCCGGGCCCCCGGGGCTCCGATGAGCTTCCCTGATGACATTTCACAGGTGTCGTCGTCCCCCCTTGGTAGGGGAATTAAGTGCACCCTATGTGACTCTGCTGGGAGAGCACTCTTGACAGCTTGCACCTGGTCTCCTCAGACTTCACCCATGCCCCTTTGCCATTGCTGGTTTTGCTTTGTATCCTTTTCACCCTTATACATCATACCTGTGAATGCAACCGTATGCTGAGTCCCTGTGAGTCCTCATGGCAAATCATCACATCTTGGGGTGGCCTTGAGGACCCCACAAAGAGGGAGAGGGATCTTTTAAAGTCAAGGGCACAGTCAGGCAGTCGCCCTGCTCAAGTGAGGCGGGGATGGTTAGGGCTTACGAATGAAGACTTTAGGGTCCTGCTCCCCTGGGTTCCAGTTCCAGCTCTGCCATTTGCCACGTGTTTGGGGCAAGTTATTTCCTCACTCTGAGCCTCTAGATCCCCAACAAAGGGGATAGTAATTCTTATGGTTCTTGGTGGCGTCAGGGAGACTCCTGGGACGGTGGAAGTGCTTGGCCAGCACATGCTCCGTGAGTGAAGGAATGCCACATTGTCACTGCTGTGTCCCCACTGCAGAGAACAGGGCCTCCTGGCATGCAGTCGGCCCACAGTTAATATCTGTTGAACAAATGCCACCTAACATTGCCGTAGAAAGCAGTGGGAAAGCACATGGGTCCGGGAGGGACCCGAGGTTACTGTCAAACAAGGCGAGTAAATTCCGTGTAAGTTTCCGCCTGAGCACTCCGTGGTTGCTGTGAGAGAGAGAACTTTTAATTGAATGCTGTGAGGGGTATCTGGGCTTCGCCCAGACCTCTGGCTGGGTCTGCTGACTCATCTGTCAGAAAGCCCTCCCCCACCTGTCCCCCGGGACACCCAGTGTGGCTTCCCTCTGGATTACCTTGATGTATCTGTTTCTGGATCAGTCTGTAAAGGTGGTAAATGTAAACGGTGCTACCGAGTACATGATCTAATTAGCAAGACACATTCTGAATGGCTAATTAGAACATCCCCCTTCATAATCCCAGTGACCCATTTCCCAAATGCTCCCTTTTGGCCATTTTTTTCTCTGCTTCTTGAACAAAGGAGAGGGGAGGAAGACAGCCAGGTGCGTATTTATTTGCTCTAGTGGCGGGCAGCCGTTTACCTTCCACCTGAGGGGCTTTCTCTAGCTTGCTTTGCTTGTTAATGTTTCTTTTACAGGATAAATAATGTGCAAGTGTCATCCTAGACCAACAAGAGGCGGGCCAGCCATGGGAAGGTGGAATTCACCATCTCTCCCTCGGCCCAAGGACACAGTTCCTCCTAGATTTGTGGTGTTGGTTGGAGGGGCGCCTTCCGCAGGAGATGGCTCAGAGGCCTCGGGTTCTAGTTGCGTCTGAACCTGAGGTGCCCCAGAGACTTTGGCTTAAGCCACTCAACTTTCTTCTCAGCTTCTGTTCCTCTTCTGTAAAGCAAGGATTTGATCTAGAATGTTCCCTCACATCTATGGCATTCTTAAAGAGTCTCAATATTGATCTCTGAGAATGTCACACCCACCGAAAGTCAGTGACACCTTTTAACACCTGGTGGACATAAGTGAAGAATGTGCCCATGATACCACAATCACTGGTGTCCGTGAGCTGAGGGCAAGGCAGGACAGGTAAGTGGTGACCATCCTTTAGTGTCCAAGACATGACTAGACCCCCATGTGGCACAGCCAAGGGGGTTGTAGACCCCCTCAATTCCTTTGGCACCCAGGTAGTTTTCCTACCTGGGTGCCAAAGGAACCTAAATGTAGGTTCCTTGGAACCTTGGAAGGTTCTTGGAACCTAAATGCTCCTTGGAACCTAAATCTACAAGCAGTTCCACCTGTGGTCACATAAATTTGGAAGCCATTGTCCCACTCTTAGAAGTTACAAAAGAGGTTTGGAGAAGTCTTACTGAAAAGAAGCCTGTTTCTCCTTTTTTGAACAGTGTTTCCCAAACTTCCTTGACCAAGGAACTCATTATTACCACCCTTTCCACATTACTTTTCCCTCCTGTGCAAACCCATTCCAGAAGCTGCTCTGCAGTCAAATAACTTAATTGGGAATCTGCTCCATGGCTTACCATTCAATTCCTGTTGGTTCATTCTCATGACACTTAGGTCAGAGGGACATCCATGTCATCCTAATGGTGACCTCATCTGGGACAAAATTTTCCATCATGGACAAACTGATCACCAAGTGACCCCAAGCAGCTGCCTCGTGGCCTCCACCACAAGTCCCTCTGCAAGGGGCACATCCGGTCTTCAGGCTCAGTCCGTCTGTCTGCCTGCCTCTTTCTCTCCCTTCTTTTTTTCCATCCTTGGACAGCTCTTCTTCTCCCCCGTTTCCCTGTTCTTCATCCTCTCACCCTTTCCCTTGGTTTGAATTCTGCTGGGAAGGGGGTTGCCTTTGACCTCAGACCCACAACCCTTCCAGGTTCAGGCTGGTTTATTTGCTGTCATTTGGTTTCTCATTGATCGGGAATTAATCGATGGCTGACAGCCTCCCCAGAGTGGATGGCAGCTGTCTAGGAAATCTGCTGATCTGGAAAGATTTTCGGATGTTGTTAACAACCCAGAGAGAATGCTGTCAAGTATTTTCTTTTTTCAGCCTGCTCTTGGCACTGCAAGCATGTGATTCAGCCACTCTGCCCCATGTCCTTTCAGTGACATTCATTATTTACTCGGGGCCTTGGAAGCTGTGCCCTAAAATGTCATCAAGAATTCTAAATTATTTTATTTTCTTCCTCTTTTGTTTAAAGAATTGTCATTAAAACTTTGTTTTGAGATGTCCTGGTTAAGCAGTAGTACTTTTGCCTCTTCTTCCCAGTTCATTTTTGCTTCGTTTTCTGCCCTTTTCTGCCCAGTGTGTCTCCACTATCTGGAACAAGTCAGACTTGTGTCACTTCCTAGCTGTGTGACCTTGAGCAAATTGCTTAATGTTTCTGAGCTTCAGTTTTTTCCTCTGTAAAATGGGCATAATATTACCCACCAGATTAGTGGTAATTACCAGATTAGTGGTAAAGATTAAATGAGAGAATGAGAGAATGTAACATATTATAGTTAGCACAGTCCAGGAGCATAATTATCCATAACTTTAGGAGACAGCAGGGACCTCTTGTTCACTCCTGTATTCCCGCATGTGCCTGGCTCATAGTAGGTGCTCAGAAGGATTTTTTACAACAGAAAATAGAGCAATGGGATGTGCCTATCTAGAAAATCTATCTGTCACAGTCTATCACAGTCTAGTCTAGGTCCTCAAAAGTCCTGGGCCTACCTTCCTCCTGGCTTCAAGGAACTGAGCGTTCTATAGTAGCCAGGAGGCCTCCTGCAGGGTTCTGCAGAGGAGAGAACTTTGAGCTGGGAGAATGTGTTCCCAGATAAGTCACTTTCTGCCTCTGCATTTCTTCAGCAGTTCTCAGTCCTACTTGCACATTAGAATCACCCAGGGAGCAGTTTTTATAGAACTGATGCCAGGGCCATCTCCAGAGACTCCGACTCTGCTAGTCTGGGGTGAGCTCTCATGACACGCTTGTGTAGCCAGGGTCAGAAATGCTTTGCTTTCATGGAGAAGAACGTACTGAGTGGCGATTGTGTAGCCTCATTGATGGCTGAACACTCGCAGGGATAAAAAAGAATGCCAGGAGTTGGCAGTCTTGGTTGGGGCTTCAAGATTGAATCAGTAGCAGTTAATTATCCCTATGGCGTGAAACCATGTTCAACTTAAGAGTAGTTTGCACATACACATGGCCACAGCCAATGCAGAGCCCGGGTTTGTGGGTCAAGCCGGCTCTGCCCGGCAGGACTCTGGGTAGGCCCAGGTGCCTTGGTGGAACACGGATCCGACAGCCCAGGGCCACTTGGAACAACACCACCCTTTTGTCATCTTTAACATGGACTGAAAGAAGTTTGTTCTCCCAAGGCAGCTGTGCCTCACTGCAATAAACAGCAGCTTTCAGAAGACCTACGTCCTTCAGATAGACACACGTTGGGCTTTGTTTGTGTACCCACACAAACCCTTCTTTTAGGGGCAGATAAGGTGAGGGAATACATTCTCAACACTCACACCCTGATGTGGCATTATTTGGCCACAGTGACATATTTATGAGCCACTCCCCTCCTCATGGCACCCACCCAACTGGTGGAAAATGACAAAGGAGGAAGATCCGCATTCATCATTTTTCAGCATGGTAAGGTTTCAGAGATGCTTAGCATTTGATTTGTAACATTTCAGAAGACAACATTAATCATATCGGTAATTTTTTTTATCGTGTTATAAAAAAAAGGAAAATCTGAATTCATTTGGGAGAATATGTGTGTCAGTCGCAGCCTCTTTGGATCTTGTTGAAAAGCTGCAAATGTTTTTCCCCATGCAGAGTAAATTCGGGTTTTGTTGATGATGTTGTTAGTACAGGTCTCTTTGGGGGCTCTGAATAACTCTGAGGTGGGGGGAAGGATGGGAAACCCAGCAAGGGCTGCAATTTTCAGCCCGGAATAGAAGCAGCAATTTTAGGCAATTTAAAAAATGCTATTAAGGGCAATCTGCTGGTCTCCTGCTACCAAGAGAGGACTCCGTGCAGGATGCTCTCTGTCATGTGGTAAGGGCTGATGGGGTCTCCAGATTTTACAGTCTTCTCCACCCCCATCGTATAGGACCCCCACCCCTGACTCTGTTCCCCCCCATGCCTTAAATGGGAACATTCATAATTTCCTGCTTCGTGCAGGATGGATTACAAAATACCCAAAATGAGTTGTCCAGATAAAGGGAGCCCTCTGGGGGCCGCCAGACAAACTTGGTCTTGTTGGGAAAGAAAAAACTGGGGGGAGTTCATGGAAGAGTTTCTCACATTGCAGCTTGGGGGCAGTTCTGTTGTGCTTTTGTTGATTTTTAAAATCTTCTTTTTGTCGCCTCGTCATTTTTTAAAGTCCCAGGCAAGCCGTGAGTTCTTGGCCAAGTGAACAGGTGAACATTGGTGAGCCCAGGGAGTTATTTTTCAACAAACTGCCCATGAGTTCAACTCCGCTCTGTGGAGCGGGAAGGGAGTCCCTGCTCACTGTGCACGTCTCCGTCCAGAGGGCCTCAAAGTCCTATTGGAGGGGGACCCCCTGGGAGGGGGACCCCCTGAGACCCTCGCATGAGGACGCACCCATGGCAGGCAGCAACATCTGTCTTCTGGAGAGAGTGGAGCCTCTCCACTTCAGTCATCCCTGAGACAGGCAACATCTGGTGGTTGAAGATACATCTTTTTCTCTCCAAACCTCACTTTTTACCTTTTTTTTTTTTTGAGACAGAGCCTCACTCTGTTGCCCGGGCTAGAGTGCCATGGCATCAGCCTAGCTCACAGCAACCTCAGACTCCTGGGCTTAAGCAATCCTCCTGCCTCAGCCTCCCGAGTAGCTGGGACTACAGGCATGCACCACCATGCCCAGCTAATTTTTTCTATATATAATTTTAGTTGGCCAATTAATTTCTTTCTATTTTTAGTGGAGACAGGGTCTCACCTCTTACTCAGGCTGGTTTTGAACTCCTGACCTTGAGCGACCCTCCTGCCTCGGCCTCCCAGAGTGCTAGGATTAGAGGCGTGAGCCACAAACCTCACTTTTTGAGCCTGGATTATAAGGAATCCAGATCTGGAAAGAGCGGATGCTCCCAGGGGCTGGGGCAGAAGGCATTGCCACATGCAGGCAGGTTGGGGGTCTCAGGAGGAAGTGACCTGTGGCTCAGCGGTTTTCAATCTATTTTGGTTCCCAACCTACCATAAGAAGTACTTTTTACATCACAATCAAATGTACAGATAGGAACGCGTTCTACGTGCCACACACTGAGACAGGTATGTTTAATATAGTCTATTTCCTTCTTATAAATTCCATGCTGGCCCTGACCCACTATGTCAGTTGCTTATTGTTTGGTTGAGACCTGGTGTTTAAAAAACATCGCAGTGGGGTACTCTGTGCGGAGGACTTGAGCACGTGAATGTTGAGAGCTGCCTCAGGTAGAAAAGTTCCAGGAAGGTCACTGTCCCACGGTAATTCCCTTTGGGTTCCACGGAGTTTTAAAGAAAAAGCCGGGCACAGAGGTGCACACCTATAGTTCCAGCTACTCACGAGGCTGAGGCAGGAGAATTACTTGAACCCAGGAGTTCAAGACCAACCTGAGCAATGTAGCAAGACCCTCCCCGTATCTCAAAACAAGAAAAAGAAAAATAAGAAAAAAGCCCCTTGCTGTTCTTCAAACACACAGAGGCTCACCTACCCCAGGATCTTTGCACTTGCTGTTCCTTCCACTTATAACACCTGGCTTCCATATAGCCAAGGGCCCTTCTTCAGTTCTTTGTCAGGTGTTACCTTCTCAGTGAGACCCCACCCCCAGGGCCCTGTTTAAAATTGCAACCTATCCCAAACCCAGGCACCCTGCATTCCACTTACCTCCGAGCTTTCTTGTTGTCTACTTTTTGCCACAGCACTTGTTACCTTCTCCCAAACAAGATACCCTGTAATTTGTTTATTATGTTCATTGTCTGTCTCCACCTGCTAGCATGTAAGTTCCATGAGGGCAGGAATTTTTGTTTTGTATTATTGATGTATCGTAGTAAGCCGGGGAAAAGTGCCTGCTACGTGACCATTGCTCACTAAAGAGTTTGCAGAATGAATAAATGAATGAATGAATGATTTAAAAACTATAGCCTCTTCTTACTGAAACTTTTAGAAACATTTTTTTTAAATTGACACACAGTATTGCTTCTTGGCCTTTTGGCTAAGATCAAGTGTAGTAAATTGACACATACTAATTGTACATATTTAGGGGGTACAGTGTGATGTTTCAATACATGGAAACCTCGTGTGATGATCGAATCAGGATAATTGGCATATCCACCACCTTATATAACTCTCATTTCTTTGTGCTGAGAACATTCAGAAAGCTCTAGCTATTTTGAAATATACATCATTGTTAAACACAGGATAGGACACCAGAACTTATTTTTCCTATCTGATTGTAATTGTATGCCCTTTGGCTGCTTTCTCAAATTGAGGAAGTTAAAGGAAGGGCTGAGCCCTCACTTGGATTAGAATAGAAATGAGGAAGATGAGGAAGAATAAGGAGATGGTGATGGTGGTACGTGGTGACAGTTCCAGGCAAAAGGGAAAACTCAGGGTCTCACAATCAAGGTAACAAAGTCCAGCGACCTCTGCCCAGAAGAAGAGCGCACACCCTCCCCTGGGGGCCAGGGCTGATTCCTTCCTCCCCTTCCATCCCAAGCCGAGTCTTCTGCTCATTGAGTCTTGTGTTCACTGCCCAAAGGTGAATCCTCCGGCATCTCATCAGCAACGCGGAGCAGCAGGGCTTTTGTTGGGACCCCCTTGAAAACATTCCTTCTCTCACGTGGCTTGCACGTCGCTCACGGTTGATAAGACCATTGCGGGAGAATTTATAAATCCACCACCTTGTGAGCTTGTGAGTGAGGCAGATAAGCAGTGGTCTGACAGAAATGAAAGCTGCTTTCTCCTCCCTCCCCTTTTCTTGCCCGAGACACAAAGCGTAAACCTGACTCTGTGTGGTGCATGAACATTCTGGCAAAGTGAAAATGGTAGAATGCCGGCTTGCTGCTTTGTGGGGAGTATTGCAGTCGCCCCGCCTTTGTTCTCAGGCCCCTCTGTTCTTGGTGTGGGCCAGCCTCGAGGACCTGTGCCCACAAAAACCCAGAGGAAAATCGCGTTCACAGCGTGATTCCCCGGCCAGCAGAGATAAGGGCCACTGGGAGCCGAGTGCCATTTAGCGGTGCCAGTGGAGCCAAATCCCCCTTGAAATATTTAACTATAAGATACATGAATGCATATCCCAGCAGTTCTTTTTTTCCTCTTAACCCATATTTAGCCTTGCAGCAAAAAAAAAAAAAAATACTGTTCCTGGGAGTTTATTTTTCTTTTAATTAGGCTCTCAGAGGTCAGTTTTTTCCCTTCAAATATTTTTAGCCCATTCTTCAAGCCAAGGAACTCGGCTTGTCAAAGGAGAGGATCTTTGAATAAAATAATGCTGTCCGATCCCCTTTATAGTCCTAGTTTACCCTTTTATATTGGTTTTCAGTTTTGAGAAGTATTTTCACAGAGAAGAAAATCGGGACACAAAATGCACTAGCGACTTGCCGAAAGTCGCACAGTGACTTAGTGAGAACCCAAGACAGAGGCTGGATCTTTACCGTCCCAGGAGGGCTGTCTGTCCTTCTCCACATAGTGAGGGCTTTCCATCTTTCTGATTTCTCTTTCTGATAGGAGAAGGGGAAGGGACTCCACATTCGTCAAGAGATCTTTTGGGTGCCAGGCGCTGTGGGTAAAGTGCCTCTCTCCCGTTACCCCGTTGACTCCTCCCAGGAACCCTATGAAGCTGGTAATATTATCCCCATGTGCTGAATGAGGAAATGGAGCTTCAGATGGGTTCCACTGCAAGTAGAAATCAGACTCTGGCAACTGAGCCCTTCTTGCAAGCTCTGCATAAACATTTACAAATAGCAGAGAGGCCACCAGTGTGTCACTGTATTTAGAAATGGAGGGGTGGGCAGACAAAAAATCCCCACCCTTGTGGAGTCTACATTCTGTTGATTCATTTCAGGATGGAAAGATGGGCGGAGTCTACCCATCCTCAGAGGCCAACTCCATTTCCATGCCAACAAACTTACCTTGTTCAAAGGCTAGAGCAGATGCATTGGTAGACACATACGACCTAGGCTTCAGACCAGGCAAGTTTTATTTTGCCAGTAAATTTAGTCACTGTGGCCACACAGCTCCTGGCTTATAAGATGACTGAGAACAAGTGTAAATTCTTTGAGGACAAAAGCCTATGCCTTAGCTTTGTATGTCCCATTATACTTAATGCTTCATGGGTGCTCATAAAGTGTTTAAATGAATGAAATGCATAAGGCAGTTACCATGAGGCTCTCTGCGAATGAATTAACATCTATTGAGAGTTGTGCCATCCGCAGACTTAGAAATATCCAAAAATAATCACCCCTAGAGAGATCTCTGTAAATCAGCAATGAAAGAACTGAAGTAAAACTATAAATCATTCCATTACAGTTTCATACATTTACAAGTAAGTGGTTTTGGAAGCAGGATTGGTGTATAAGCTGTATTTAGCCTTGGTGTGCTAAGCAAATTTGAACCAAATATAAATTCCTGGTGTGGTATTTTTAAGCTGCGGTAGGGGGAGGGGTGCTTGGGAAGAAGGAGAGTTGGAGGAACATCAAAGCTATTTTTGCAAGTTTCATCTACATTTTTAGAAAGATGCATTCCTGAAGAATTGGAATATCAATCACTTCCCACTGGCAGGATTCCTTATCAAGGGAGAAATGACAGCATGCCCCATCTTCCTTGAGACTCTTCAGATGGCATTATTAAAATGGTTTTTGTCACCGTGCACCATATGCGAGCAGAAACCCTTGCTTGGCACACCTCCCTGTCCTTCGCCTCCTTATTTACGACTTGCAGTAGACTTGTTGAGTGTGAAGCCAGAACCCAGACAGAATGTTAATGCAGAGAAATGACATGCGAGATGTGAGTCGGTGACGCCCTGGGCTTTGCGTGCACATCACCGAGGGGAGGCCCAGTCAGCTGTGGCTCTGCTCCTCACGATAGCTTTGATTTGCTAGACATGGCATGGAGAGTGAAGTGGAGCCTCAGCCGTGAGCCCCTCAGACAGGAGCCGAGCAATGGTTCATACGTCTATAGCCTGCCACCTGAGGCTGACTTAATTAGCCAGGGTGCTGAGCTTGGCTGATGGTGGGCCCAGTGAGTGCTTGCTTTGCAATGGAAATGCAATTTGGTATGGAGTCTCCATTTTTAAAATGCATTAGCTAACTTTGCAGCCTTCCCCCATCCCCTTCTCATGACAGTCTTCCTTTCTGGAATATCTCAAGTGCAAGGGATGAAACAGGGTTGTTGTTCTAGCTGGATCCTATCCAGTGGGGCTCAGCAGTCGTGATGTTCGGCAGGACAAATACAGACCCAAGGGGCCAAACAGCTTCTTCCTACCCAGGTAGTTGAAACAAAGATCTGCTCACTGCCTTGCCTGCGTGGGTGTCTGGTATCAGGGGCTAAAATGGGGGGCAGAAGACGCAATGCAGATGGATTAGGCCAGAAGCCAGGGCTGATCAGGAAAAGGTCTGGAATCATGGAAGGTTGAAGATAAGCTGTTTTGGTTGATTTCCAACACAGGCAGTTGACGGCTTTAATGTGTGGATAAGAACTTGCTGGTAATTGGTAGATAGATTGCTTGGATGTAAATGGAGCCTGAAAAGAATATCTTCCCTTCCAGCAATTAAACATCCCCCTCTGCTTTCTCTACTCCGGTTATCCTGCACACCCTTTCTCCTTAATACACAGCACAGAGGTGTTTCATAGCCCAGCCTGGTTTGAATTAGCTTATAGGGTCCCCATTATCAAACTTTAGCCTCACTTCCCTACATACGATGTGTGACTAGGTACAATATGGTACCCAGTGTGGATAAATGGATTTTGGAGAAGGCTGATGTAAGATACCTACCAACCGGATGTGGGGCTCCTTTTCAGGATGGCTTCCTGCAACAAGACTATAAAGGCAGGAAATGTACTTCCTCTCCCCCCTTTTCACTGCTGCACCTGTTTGATGGCCCACTTGAATATCTAGAACAGTTTTCCAAAGAGAGGTGTGTGCAAGGAGATTGTTTAGGGTTCAGATAGATATTTTTTTAACCTGGAAAAAGAAAGAAAAGCTTTATATTTGACATATGTATTCACAGGGGATCATGTATCTAATATAAATCAACATAGATATATTTATTGGGGGGATATTGCCCCAAATATTTGTTGATAAAAATGATGGGAGTTCACTGGCTGAGAGCACTGAATGAGGCACCTAGGTTTTGCACCTTTTTTCTGCATTGTCATTAGTGCTGAGTGGCTTCACTTTCCACTGCTTTGATTCATTTCCTGGCTGACCGGGTTACGGAAATAGAGACCTAGAGCTTCCTGGGAGAAGAGAGGAAGTCGATGACAGGACTGAATCGAGACATCTCTCTGGAAGGGGCCATTGCCCTTGGTGATCCCCTGGGTCACACAGGAGCCGGCATCGTGATTGAGTCCTGGGCGTCTCAGCCACACTCTGTCCCTGTGCTTCTCCTACAAGCTTCCAAGGTGATTAAAACCATGGAGATGACTTCTGTGAAGCACGTGGGCAGGGAGTTTACCCATCGCAAGCAGCCTGCTGCCGTTTCACCTATTTAGATCACCCAAGAGTTGCTTTATTTAAAATTGAACAAGAGTCAGCCACTTAGAACATGTATCAATAAACTCATCACTCAAATGGGATTGTGCCTCTTGCTCCCGCAGCTTTGCATATGACCTTAGATCGCTCCTCATTTCCAGAAACAGATGGCTGGCTTCAGAAATTTTTGTTTGAACAAGGTCAAAAAGCTGGAGATGATAGCTTTCAAGTGTACAGACTTGCCAAGAAAGGAAAATGCTGTGACTGGGAATGATCGCTGGCAATGTCCAATCCAATCCATGTCTGTCCATCCATGTGTCTGTCACGCAGTCCTGCACAGTGGATCCCCTTCCAGTGAATGAGTTTTAGCAAATAGAGTATCTATGACAGCTATTTCACTCATCCTAGAGTCTAGTGGTTTAAAGCTGACAGCTCTGACTCCTCCTTTAACTTCTTAAGTGCAGTATTTTGGACAGATATAGATGCTCTGCAGGCAGGCAGCCTGCCAGAATCTTCTATGCCCCAGATCTGGATGCTAGATTAGAAAATTTGATGTTTACAAACATGCTTCACCTTGAATTAGTCATGATTCAATTGCTATTGTTCGTTGAAAGGGGCATCTTTTAAAATCTCATGCAACTGATTTGCTTTTCAAAAGCACAATAAAATCTTATGTTTCCATTACAAAAGTGCACACATTCATTACAGGATGTTTGGAAAATATAAAAGAAGGAAAAATTCACCTGTATTTCCTGCTTCCATAAATAATCATTAGCAATTAGTGTATTTCCTTACATATTCTTTTTTGTGCATAGGTAATGGAGGCTTTTTGTTCTTACAACCATGATATTATTTTTTCAGTTTTGCAACCTACTTTCTTCCCATTGTATTAATAAGTATTTTTCCATGTTGTTATAAACTCTTAGTTAACATTCTTAATGGTTGCATGATGCTCTATTAAATGGATACAAGTTATTTTACTTAGCCAAATGTCTGTTGGTGAACATTTAGGTTTTGCCAATGAATTACTATAGGCGAAGCTGTAATGGTTGTTAAAGCTTTTTTTCTTCCACATTTTAGATTACTTCCTTAGGATAGATTTCCATAAGAATTTATACCAGGTATGAACGCCTTCAGGGCTCATCATACTTAAATTACTAAATTGTTTTCCAAACAGATTATATCTATTTAACACCCCACACGCAATTGAATAGAACCTTTTTTTCATCACATCCTTGCCAACATAGGGTATTATCATTTTTTTAAAATTATCCCTGCATTCCTAAGCAAGAAATGGCATCTAATTGCAGCTCTCTTTTAAGTGTTGATTGAGCCTTTGTTTAGGAAGACTCTGCTGTGTTTTGCATAGTTCATGGAAATTCTAGGAAAGAGCTCTTGTAAAAGGAAATAATTTATTTTCATTTTACTTTTTTAAAGCTCTCGTCTTCCCCCCATCCCCAGTTTTAAGTCATCTTACATGAAGAAATATATGACCAAACAACAGAAGCAGGGAATTAAATGCTCCAAAGATTGGAGCTAATGGTCCAATCTTTAAATGCTCCAAAGACTGGTCACCTACAGTCTATGGGGTTGACGTATGGGGTTGCTACGGCCACCCAGTTTTCAGGCAATAAATGATTTTACCTGTATTTTAATTTTTATGACTTCAACCATTGAGTGCCTACTGTTTACAGTCCTCTTGGGTTCCTCCCTGCCTCCCTTCCTTTTTTTTTCTTCCTTCCTTCCTTCCTTCCTTCCTTCCTTCCTTCCTTCCTTCCTTCCTTCCTTCCTTCCTTCCTTCCTTCCTTCCTTCCTTCCCTCCCTCCCTCCCTCCCTCCCTCCCTCCCTCCCATCCTCTCCTCTTCATCCCGCGACAGCGTAGGTAAACGTCGGACACAGGAAAATTAACTGGCTAATCCATGTGCAGCAGCTCCTGGTTCCTGCTGAATATGATTTATAACTGTTTGGCAGAAGGTCAAAATCTGATTCCGCAGAGTGGTGGTGGAGGGGGAAATATTTGATTTCTTTGACACAGTTCATTAAAAATTCATACATATGGATCTGAAAATGAAACATTTCTCCATGTCAACATGAGTTACAGCGGGAGCCTAGAGCAAGACTTGAGTATTCAAGTGCGACGTGTCACCGAGTGATTAGATCGGCATAGCGGTGCCTCTCAATGAGATGAGAAGGGGGAAAGGTGATCTGGACTCCAGAGGCTGGAAATGAAATTTTTCTTTCTTTTACCGACGGACTTTCCTCGTAATATACATAGAAGCCAGTTTGTTAGAAAAACGTCTGTGTCTTAAAAAGCCCATTTTAATCATTTATTCTTTTGTCTATTTGTTTGATATTCAGTCCCAACTATTGGTAAGGTACACATTAATTAATAAGAGAGAAGACTTATTTCAACTTTCTCTGCTATTTCTTTTTTGTTTTGTTTTCCAAAGTCACAAACCGGCATTGCTGAGTACATATTTTTTTGTGTGTGGGAAAAAAAAAACCTCAGTAATCAATGCTGGAGAAAATATTTCCTCCTTGATATTTCTACTTTCTTAGTTCCTCTTCCTTAACCCTTTACTTTAGAGTCATCTGGCTTGTACAGTGTCTCCACTCCAAGCCTTTTGTCATAAATACCATAAATGGTTGGAAACATGGTCTTCTAGCCCAATACTTTTCCAACTGTAATGCACACACGGATCCCGTGGGGATCTGTTAAAATGAAGATTCTGATGCAGTAGGTCCAGGATGGGGCCAGCAGGGTTACATTTCTGCGAAACTCCCAAGAGAGGATGGTGCTGCCTCTGATCCAAGCACCATGCTTTGAACAGTGAGGCTATTCACCAGCTCTGTACTGGGTTGAATGGCGTCCTCCAAAGATTCATGTCCACCCAGGACCCGTGAATTTGACCTTATTTGGAAATACAGTCTGTGCAGATATAATCAAGTTAAGATGAGTGTATAGTTAGGGTTCTCCAGGAAAACAGAACCAATAGGATAGGATATAGGTAGAGAGATAGGAGATATTGATGCATTTTAAGGAATTGGCTCATGCATTTGGTAGGGGCTTGCCAGCCAAAATCTGTAGGGCAGGCCATCGGACTGGAGACCCAGGGAAGAGGTGATATTGCTGTAGTCTTGAGTCAGAAGACAGTCTGGAAGCAGAATTTCCCCTTCCTCCCGGGACCTCAGCCTTTTCTCTTAGGGCCTTCAATAGATTGGATGGGGCCCATCTACATTACCTGCTCTACTCAAAGTCAACTGATTTGAATGTTAATCATGTCTAAAGAAATACCGTCTTCTTTAGAAGAAATACCCACAGCAACATCCAGATTGGTGGTTGACTAAAAGCTGGATACCATAGCCTAGCTGAGCTGATGCACAAAATCAGCCATCACAATGAGGTAACACTGGATTAGGATGGGCCTTAAGGCCGATATGGCTGATGTCCCTATCAGAAGAAGAAAATTTGGACACAGAGACACAGAAACAGGGCCATGTGAAGACAGAAGCAGAGATTGGAGTGATGCATCTACAAGCCAAGGAACACCAAGGTTTGCCAACCACCATCAGGAGCTAGGGAGGGGCAAGGAAGGATCCTTTCATAGGCATTTGGAGGGAGCCTGGCCCGGCCCTGCTAACAGCTCGATTTCAGACTTCCGGCCTCCAGAACTGTGAAAGACTACGTTTCCATTGTTTTAAGCCAGCTAGTTTTTGGCACTTTGATACAGCAGCCCTAGAAAACTAATACAGTATCTCCTAAGAAATGGGCCAATGACAAGCCTAAGAACATCATCCTGACTTTACTGGTAATTTGCTAACTTAAAAGATGGACCCCATGTCTGGAAAGTGCACCAACGAGAGTGTTTCACCCTAAAAGAGAAGTTCAGAGCCACCGTGGCCAGGAATGAATGAGTCAGGGATCCCCTCTCCTTTCCCAGACTCAGAGCTGAAAATGCTGAAATGCTCATCCATCTCCTCCCCCTAGCTTCTCTGCCAGCCCTGCCTTCAGTCTGCAGGGCAGCTGGGAGGCAGATGAGGAGGAGCTGAATTTGCTTTTCTTGAACAAACTATACTAATTAAAATGGACCCCACTGGGAGTGCCGTTTGCCATAGCAATGCATATTTCATTAACATTTGCTTTAAAAACCAACAAGATCATAAACTTAAGATTGCTTTAGCCTAAATGCTGTCCAGATTTAATATGCATGATATTACCTCCTGGCACAGCAATAAGCTTGAGCAGGCAATTTTTGGTGCCTCCCTGACGCTTGTTTTTAACAGGAGGAGAATCGATACTGGGTGAGGGTTAGACTAACAAAGCGAGCTGTCAAGAGCCGAAGAAATAATTAAAGTTGTAATATTAACAAAGCAACATGTTTATAGGGGAATGGATAGATGATTTTATTCTGTTCCCCCACTATGACTTTTTAAAATTTTTTTAACCGCCTCGGGCACATTTGTTGGCATTTTCAGAAGGAGATAGAATCAGGAGGTATTTTTCTGCTAGGGAATGTTTAAGTAAATGTCAGTTGTGATCAATAGGGTAGCCTCCACAAGGCAAGCAAAGCTGTAAATGTCACTCCTCTTCTCAGCAACAGTTGTGTGTATGTGTGCATTGGTGTGTGTGTGCGTTTGTTAGAGCTGAAGTCTGAAACCAGTGGCTTCAAGTTTAGCCAGGAAGTATCAACCAGAAGCAGTGGCAAGGAAATAAAGTTACCCTGGAAAAGCTGAGTTCCTCTAAACAGTGGTGCATGGAGAAATCAAACTTTGAGATGTTGTGAGTTCCCAACTGTCTAATTCATCAACTTGAGATGACTCCCAGGGCTGCCTGGAGCTGGACTTCAGACAGAACACAGCCTGCATCGTCCTTGGATCTTAAAAATGACACCTTCAGAAGAGTTAGATGCTGAGGTTGAAGTGTGGCTGTACAGGATGACATATGATGAGTGACTTTGTGTTCCCATTGTAGGACTCACCTTGCTTTTTAACTCCCCTAAAAGAGTCTTCTTATTAATGATAGGGGTCTGGGCAGTGGTTGTGCAGCATTAGCTAGAGCCCTGCTACTCCTGGGACAAAACAAATCCTTCTTATTGATCTCCTATGAGTTGTCGTCACATCTACTACTCCAGGGTTTTCATATATATATATATATATATATGTATGTATGTATGTATGTATGTGTGTATAAAATAATTGTACATATTTATGAGAACCATGTGATATTTTGATACATGCATGCAGGGTATAATAATCAAATCAGAGTAATGAGAATATCCACCATCTCGAAGATTTATCATTTTTTTGCACTGGGAACATACCAAATCTTCTCTTCTAGGTATTTTGAAATATGCAATACATTATTGTTAACTATAGTCACCCTACTGTGCTATTGAACACTGGAACTTATTCCCCTTCTATCTATATTTTTGTACCCATTAACTAACTTCTCTTTATTTCCTTTATTTTCTTCTCTTTATTTCCTTCCTTCCCACCCTCTGGTAACCATCATTCTACCATCTACCTTCATGAGATCAACTTTTGTAGCTCCCACGTAAGATTGAGAACATGCAATATTTGTCTTTCTGTGACTGGCTTATTTCACTTAACATAATGTCCTCCAGTTCCATGCATGTTGCTACAAATAACAGAATATCATTCTTTTTTTGTGGATGAAGATTATCCCATTGTGTATATGTACCCCATTTGCTCTATCTATGCATCCATTAATAGACACGTAGGTTGATTCCGTGTCTTGGCTATTGTGAATAGTTGCAGTGGACATGGGGATGCAGGTATCTCTTCAACATACCGATGTCCTTGCCTTTGGATGTATACCCATCAGTGGGGT